>JAKVQY010000608.1:0-11062 GCA_030463045.1 Geotrichum macrosporum | reverse complement strand
TTCACCTCGAATACGAAAACTTGGAGGGAATCGGTAGCCTCAGCGCGAGACAGCCTTGTGCTGGCACTAGTAAGCACGGGAGAAGGATCCATTTATACTCGGGACTCAATCATCTACAAGTCCCGAGTACTGACCATGTTTCCCTCAGAAAGGTCAGAAAGAGGTGTTTTAATCTGAGAACACATGTAATCTGGGAGGTTCACGGTCTGCCTATAGGGTGAAGCCAACAATGCGAAAAACAGGACCCTGATCGATCCTGCGGGGGGCCAACAGGCGGCCCAGAAGGGCTGGGTTTGGGAGAGTAAGTCTTACCCCGTGGTAGATTTCGACTGACACAACGAAGTAGCAACCTAAATAACCCCAGGAAGAAGAAACAAGCACCATGGCGCTACCCAGGATCTTAGCTATAATACTTGGTATGGTACGGACCCGAAGTAGGATATGGGAAGATGATTGACTATATAACTATGATAGACCTAACATAACTAAGAGTAAGAACAAACAGATATATCATCATCATCATCATCACCTATTTGAGTAGGCTTCATTCTTTTGAATCGTCACTTGATCTAAAGATTTGGATTGCAAAACTCAAAAGAAGTTAAAGTATGAATGTTTTACTGTTTTACTTCTTCATACCCGCCACACAGACAAAATTTTGTTAATCCTAGTTTGGAAAACAACATGAATTTACGTACAGAAAATACAGAAAGATAGTGCAAGAAAATGGCTGGTATAGTTCATTTTGCCCTTTAAACTACAATTAAATAACACCAACAAATTTTCAACTTTTGTGCGTGAACTTATTATTAATTTATTAACGAAAAATTAAATAAATGAAAAAGGAGATGATAAAAAAAAAAATAATAAAAAAAGGAAAAATTAGTCGTAATATCCGAAAACAAGTCTCTTTCATTAACACAAAAAGTTGTTCTTCCCGTGCTGCACGCATAATTTGTTGTGTCATACGAAAGAAACTGATATCTTTGAGTCAGTATAGGCAAAAAAGACAAATCGAAAAGTAAATGCAAAAGCATAATTTTATTCGTTGTTCGAAAATGGTGAGAAAGCAAGGCATTTTTCCTGTGACACAAAAAGTGGGACGAAAACTGAAAGCAGGGTGTTTTGAACTTCTACTAAGCTTCATAAACTTAAACGCTCAAAGGGCTTTCACTGGACTCATAAAGTGACGCAATAAGGTTCGTCATATTTTCAGTGCCATATCTCTCATGTTCAGATGTCGACGTAAAAGAAAGAACCGTTAAGGAAGGGATTTGGTTCAACAAATAGTTGGTTTTGCTTCCGTTTGATTTGAAACAAGGAACATTAGCCATAATGCTGTGTTGAGTAGTCGCTTGCTTCAAACTACTTGACTGGTGAGTAATTTCGTGATACACCAGATATTTTGAATTGGCAAGGTATTTGTGTACTGTAATATCTGGACTCACTGTAGATGTGCCCAAATACTCTAATCTGGATCCCGTAGTCGAAATCCATGGGTCAACAGTTGACGACTTTATGCCTAAACCTGGCACAGTTTCTGAGAAATACTCATAGTCCTCTAACAAGAACTGCATGCCTCGCTCAAAGAAACACAGTGTGAGATTGCCGAAAAGTACCATAGTGCAACAAATAGCTTGAGCTATTAAACCTAAGCATGATGTTCCACATTGTGTGTGCAACAGTTCGCCATTGTTTACATTGGATTTTTTCAATGCCAGAAAGTACCAGCACAGGCCTGATAAAACACTTGTCACAATAACCCCTGCTGTGATTATTTGTAAAAGTTTTTTATACCCCTTATCAACAGTAGTCAAAGCACTGGTTTTGCTGGAATCCAATGATTTAGTCACGTTTTTGGCAAGCTCAAATCCAAATCTAACTGCTGATAGGTGCAATTTTTTAAGAACTACTCCAGTCACAAGTAGCATTAATGGAATTCCAACAACCTCCATGAATGTCAACGGAAATATGACAGCAAAGCCCTCGACTTCCTTCTGCAATCTGTCAACCATCAAGCGTTCATTCAAACGTTGAGCGAACAGGGTTGTCCAATAAAAATAACCAGCTTCAGGCGCAAATAATGTGATAATTGAAAATACGGAGGCCAAAATCCATGTGATGCTGGATATCTCAAATCTCTTGATAGGGCTGCTTGGACCTAGACATGGAGCGTTTGTGTAAACTTCAAGACGTACAGAAAGTCTGGAGCTTGTGCTGCTATTTGTTTTCTCACAGCAGAGCTCATCAGTCGGCAAATTTCCCACAGTGACGTTTCGTTGCATCCGGCTTGTATGTCCAAAAAGCACCAAATGATATTGACTTCTCCATGTTCTATAGCAAGCAAAGAAAAGGATCAGACCAACGCAGTTCAGCATTGCCCATATAGTCCATGTGCATAGTTGTTGTTGGTACAGTGACAGCAGCTCTGGAAGGTTGATATTGTCAGACATCAGAATCTGTTCCGAGGGTCTCAACTCACTAGCAATATTTTTATCGCTCGGGGGAGATATCTCAAACAAGAAACTGAGGATTTTTTTCCCGTCTAAATATTGAAACAAATCCTGGCTGCTACTAGTTATCACCCGGGCCGAGGAAGTGTAATCGCCCATTCGTATGCTGTGTATTACAATTGTGGGAGGCGAAGAAAGCGATTGAAGCGAAATATCGTAAGGTTGGGGAAAGATGTGGAAGGAAACAAGGAAGCAAGAAAATAAAAAGTTTTGAAATCCCAGAAAAAACTTTTAATATATATAAGTTGATACATCCAGTCATGAAGTGACTACTGACAGACACTCGGATCCACTTCGCAGCATCGCTAATATTTGGTATTTTGAGTCTTGACTCAAATTAAGTTTAAGCTTTTTGCTCGCATAAATACATACATGCATGTAGGGGTTGCTAAGCTGCAACTTCAATTTTTCATACAATAACTCGTCACGCTTTAATATACAGCATTATTTGAAGCTCTTCTCCAACGTTGACTCGCTCATCTCTTTCATTCACCACTCATTTCTCAAAAGGCCTTTTTTTCTGTTTCGTATAATGTTCATCAGCTCTGGACATGGATATATATATGAATGGACAGTCTTCTCTCAAAATTGTTGCTTCTATATACCCTTAATTTGAGCAGATTTCTGAAATCTTTCTCTGAATGCTTTTGAAACAACCCACTGCCTGAAAGCACGAAGGAATGGACTGAGAAATCCTCTGGATTTTATTGCATTATACTTGTCCATGAGCCGTTTTTGCACCCTCCCTTGGCAATTGGATACACAACGAGCTCTGGCAGTAATATAACACCGGTCAACTTTCTGCACTAAATTGGTAAAACAATCTGTGCGCATTAGAATAACTTCTCTCAAAGATTGAGTTGCTACTGTGACTTACGGACTATATTTGATATTAAATTTGATAAAGTGTCATTTGGTACTCTTATTCGGCCTTGTTACCACGCGAAGCTCTAGCGATATCGTTTTGCGCGAAATTCCTGCTTTGTACGAACTTAGCGTTTTGCGCGAAATTCTCAATTTGTACGAACTTCTGATAGTTCTTGTAAACATTTTTTGGATGTTATGAGTATGGCTTTTGCCTTCCTTGTCTTCGCTGCAGCAAAAATTTTTACTGATGAATTGGCTCCTCATAATCCCTGCATTTTTGTCCGTCATTTTCAGCAAGGTCTAATACCCCTAATTCTGCCTGTTAGTTTTGCAGCGGTGGTTTTAAGCTCCACCTTTCACCAGGTCCGCTAGTCGCTGTTTTCAGAGAAATATGGCATCTCCTTAGAGTTAAAAATATCTTTGGAGCCGCCAATCTCCTGCCAATTACTTGGGGAAAAAAATGGTTTTTAAAATAGCTGAGTCTCATAATTGGCGATGGGTGAATCCCCGGAACTGACTCCTCAAGCCTTGGGATTCCTATCCCTCTATCTTTGTACATATTGTCATTACTTCTTTGTAAAAATTTCTCAGTTTTGATCTATGCCAATGATAAAGCCTAAGTCACACATTAGCCGCATTGGTACACACAATATTTAAAAGAACAGCTAGCTGCACGTTATTAAATTTGCCTGAAGTAACTGCAAAGTTCTAGTCTCTTTCAATGCGTTCTTCGCATACATTAACGCTTGTTTCTCCAAAATTTTCCTTGTCTCTCTGATAATCTGCACAAGCTTCAAGCGTGGATCAAATATAAAACCTGCTGGCAAGTATGACAGTTTTATAATTTACAAATTTCAGCATGTTGTTTGAATCTTTCCCTGGCTGCTTTTGCAATAAACTATCAAGTGAAATCACTAAAGTATGAAGCCTTTCTCCAAAAATAATTTGCCTTTTATATAAATATTTTGCCTTTATTGTCTTTAAATTTTTTTGATGGGCAAGTTTTGTACATTCAACGGGCGGTTTGGCTTACTGAGAGTCCGGACGGTAACCTCGTACTGATCAATTGCCTACTATAAGTTGATTAAAAACCCTGTATACAGTTGGTTGATTCTGAAGCATTATTGTATACACAAAGTTTCAGTAATATAACACGCGAGCTTCCTCTGGTTCTAGCAAACGTGCCCATAGACTCGTGGTGGCGTCTGTAGTCTTTCTCAGACCCATATTACAGAGGGAAGAAAATGCAAGATAGTGCTGCGTTACAAAAACAAACAAATTTTTCTCTGATTCCATATCCACAATATGTAATATATTTTTATTAATTCTTAATAAAGATAGCTCGCTCTCCTTGAAGTCGCCTTGGAGTCTTGTTCATGTGGTCCAATCCAAGGGTGCTCATTCCATCTAGATGGTTAAAAAGTATGACATCGTCGTTTTCAATGTACAATGGGCGGTTTCCGGAGTCCGGCTTCAGCACTGAAAACTTGATCCTTTCAAATACTTTGTCATACATCCCCAGTTTCTTTTGTAGTCGCACTTTGGTATCTGTGAACTGTTCGCCTGCCAGCAGTAGAAACATAAATGGAACGCCATGTGGAGAATGGGTAGGATCACGATGATATTGGAATGCTCGAACCATGAATCCTTGCTCTGGATTTGCACCATTGGTAAACCATTCGTACTCCTGGTCAGTCCATAGCTGGCTGTAAACTTCCACGTCAGCATCAATCGCCATTTCGACCGACATGTTCAGAGGTAAAAACTCCCTTACCACTACATGGTTTCGAACAGTCCATAGTATAAGTCTTTCTTCCTCCTCTGGCTTTAGTGCACATTTGATAACCAGAGGTTTAACAATCTCTGCAACTGTGCTGGTCAATGGAAGCAATATTTCGTGGCGCTGCTCCTGCGAAAGACCGTCAACGAGGTAGGCAAACCTAATCAGCTTTTTACTCTCGAACTCCTCCACACTCATTCGAAGCACATCATAAATCAATACCCGGCTTGAAGTTGTGTTGCGATAGGATGCAGATATCATTTGAGCAACTTGTGTATTCCCTCGCTTGACTGCCTGTCGTACTGTACCATTAATGTTTGTGCTATAAAATTGCAAATGACTGGGTTTGACGTTTAGCCGAGCGCCAACGACTTGAGCCATTTGATCATAAGTATAAGAACGGCCAAGCCACAACTCAATGTCCGGTGTTTCGTCCATTTCCATGACCTCGCCTCCATCTGGATCATTGTGACGATGGAAAGTAAGGAGCACGCGGTCGTTTAAAAATGCATAATATTCAGTAGCATCTTTGAATGGAAGACCCTCAATTGGCTCCCCCACTTTTTCAATGCAAATAACATCACCGTCGCCGAGCTCAGCAGCAAGCAGAGTGTCTTCGGGATTGAGTAAGTCAATCATTACAGGCTTCACCTCCTCTAACAATCGAACATGGGTATCAGGAGCCCAGCCTAGAGCTTTGCATGCAGCTGGAATCAAATCTTTGATCTTGTTAGAGCTCCATCCAACCCAGGTTGTTACTCCCCTAAGAGTTTGTGTAGCAGGATCAAATGTTTTGATGAACAATAATGCCCTATTTCCCTCTCCCGATTCAGCAAGCCAGGGGTCCTGGGTGTTGGGGTTTGCTTCTTCTAAAAATAAATTCAACTCTGGCCAGTCGGAACGTCCTTTTTCCATCAATTGCTGAAGTGTAAGGTCAGTGGTGCTATTCAAAGGCACATTCAGTCTGTAAGTTCTGTTGTCGCGGCTGACCAAAGTCCAGAGCCTGAGTCGATCAATTGACCCTTTGTGGTTAATTGCTCTGGAAATTTGTTCAATTAGCTCGGAAGGTTTCAAAGTTTTCTTGACCTTGTATGAGACAGCTTGAGCTTCTACTGGTTGATCTTCAAGTCCCGACTTATTCGAATCCCAAACCGCCAAATCAAAATGATGCAAGTTTTTGAACTGACTCACTGCAGCAACCTTAACTCCCATATACAAGTGCTGCTCTTCCTTTTCACGCAGTGTAGCACGTTCAGCGTCCACCTCCATCTTTACGCGGTGCTGTATATGCTGTGGAACGTCATCCTCATATAAAATTTCATCCAAACGAGATTTTCGAATATAAACAAGCATGTATGCGCTCGTATGCCGCTTATACCCGGAAGCAGTACGGGAAGCGGTTTTACCATTAGCGGCCAATACGTCACCACCATAATTGTCTTCCAAGACTTCCTTCATTGTTGCCCGCGTCACGAGCTCATCATCGAATTTGTACCACTGGCCGTCCTTTGCTGGCTTTATAAGAGCATAATAGTGACCAATGTTCAAATCTCCGGTATGTACAAGCACACCGTGCAAAGCATATTCGCAAGACTCCTCTGGTGGTTGCATAGATTCGTCCAAATATGGAGCCAGGTCTATTTCCGTGGGAAACTCATAGCGGTCGTTTATTTTTACCATCATTTCCCGCATGAAATCAAAGTCATAGCGTTTTAATTGCAAATGTAAAACTGGGGGAAATGAAGTGAATACGACACCTTTTTTTGCATCTTGAAGGCCGAACCCAGTGGCCTGGTACTGATTCTCACCATCAAGAGTCTCGACTTGTACGTAGTCTTTGAATGAGTCCTCAAGAGTCTTCATGCCTTTAACATTGAGCTGAATGTCCCAATAATCCTCAATCCGTGAGCTCTCAAAGTCAACATTAACACACTTTATGTAGCTTTTCATTTGTCCCACAAATATTTTGTTTAGCATACCGTCGACGCTGGTCCCTTTCATTTTGCCTTCTAGATTGTCCATTAGTACTCTATTTAGCTCTTGAACGTCATGTTGAGTAAACGCATCACCAGAGTCCCAGCCGAAAGATCTTGTCAACTTGCGTGTGTCTACTCCGTCCGCGCCGTGGAGTTGGCAAAAGAGCCTCTGTAGAGCTGCTGGCACCTTGTTTGGTTCATCATCAGTGGGGATTCCCATCACAGCATGTCTAAAGGCTGTTGTAAAGTAGAGAGATTGAAGCAAAGAATTCAAATAACATGTAGCGCCTTGGTTTTTCATACCAGAATAGCCAGTTTCCTTTTTGGAGTTGTAATTTCGAAAGTTGTGCCAAAGCACACCGGTAGGATCTTTGACAACGCGAACATAAACCGAAATATTAACCTTGTTGTCCTCAATCAAGGCATGATCTGAATTGGACTGCTTCATGAAGAGACGGCGTAGTTCGCGAAATTGGGAAAATCCCCAATCGGTTTCTTGTGCACAGAATCGATGGGATGCTATACTGCTGGCCAGTACAGATGGATCTTCAGGGTTCCACATGACAATTCCAAACTGGGCACAACAGGCCCAAGTAGGCGATTCTTCGGGGTTGGGATCAGACGGATCTTGGCCCTTTGGGGCGCAAGCCAGATATATCGAGACTGCTGCAGTATTATTTCCTTCAGGAAAGAGGTAGAACTTCCAAGAAAAATCACCGCCATCAAACGTGTCGCTATAGATGGTGGGTGGCAACCCTTTCCAGTCAGTGATGTTCCAAGTATGTGCAAACTCAATCTGGGTTTCAATTTCTTCATCATCTAAGGGAGGTAACAGCCTTGCCTTCATCATAGCACCTAAGGTTGAGAATTAGACAGGAGAAAAGCTAGTATACAAGGAATTGAACTTACTGTCAGAGGCCAGATCAATTTGTTGCGCGGACTGCTCCAACTCGGAGTCTTCCAAGTCCTCCATTTGGGAGTCGTCCTGATCCTATAGATGATTGTTAGGGCTTTGCAGGAAGCGACAGGGTCAAAAGAAACGTACCAAATCAAACTGATCACTCTGCATAATGTTAATGTATATATTTGAGTGTGAGGAGCCAAAGTATGGGGTTTTAGAGGCACTCTAATGCTGAACTTTTCTGCTGCCAGTGTGTACAGAGTTGGCCAAGATGTTTCGAGTGGAGAAAAAAAGGTTTTGGGAGATGATTCTTTGAGGATCCAGGTAATTGCTCTATGCAGAGTTTTCTATTGCTCGCACAAGACTAGTAAACAAGAATTGGTCTTGGAGTGTGGGTCAATTGATGCGTGTTATTGATGTAATTCTTGAAATAAAAAGTGAGCAGGCTCCTGTTAGTTTACAGAAACTTTTGAATTCGAGCTTCGGTGGCAGTATTGATTGAGATTTGTCATTTCAGGAAGAGTAGCAATCTACAAGTGCGGCAGGCAAAGCTGGTGGAAAGTGCTGAATGTGTATTTGAAATATCACGTGGACATATTGGAACCATAACATTTAATAACACTCTCAAATTTAATATATACTCAAGACTATATTTGATATGCATTAGACTATATTTGATATATATTAAAATTGAAAAAGTATTATTATTAATATACATTGAATTAGTCTGTAAGTCACTAATAAGTCCTCTTGTAAAGAAAGAAATTGGGGTGTGCAGAGGTCATTTAGCTAACAGTGTAGAGACTCAGTAGGAAAGGGACAAAAAGTGCCTACAAGACTTGGCCAGGTAGCCTGAAATTAGGATAAACGATACGAAAATGTTGCAGTTTTATTAACATGTACAAAGACACTAATACATGTATTTTGAAAGCCAGAGGAATGGAACTGGTTGGCTTTGAACGTGGTGGTCAAATGCTTGAATACAAATGCGGTCCATAGCACTAACGAAGTTTGTGGAATCAACTGCAAAGCTCAATTTAACGTTTCAAAAGTATTACTGTCTGCAATACCCATGACAGTTCTCTTTCTCGTCGTTGAGCACCTCGAGTTGAGCACCTTGAGTTGAACATCTTGATTCGAGCATCTCGAGTTGAGTATCTCGACAACATGCCTGCCGTTTTCCAATCCCAAGTTCCAAGTTCCAAGTTCCAAGTCCTTTTTCAAGCTTTAAGTCTTAAGTCCTAAGTAGATGGAAAAAACAGCCTTACTTCCCCATCCACCACGCGGAAAATGGAAATAAGAAATATCGGCCGTTCAGTTAAGCCGTCCACTCTCCACCCCGCTTGCCAAAAACAGCCTACTTGTGGGTTGCCCATAAAATTGCGTTACTCGTTCAAGGTCAGTCAGACTCAGATCGAGATTAGGCTCAACCTATTTGTAGCAACGGTCCAGGTGTTTGGCGGATCTCTTTCTTACCCTAATTTCCCTGGATGGGTGACATTTCAGAATATTTATATATAAACGTTCTTGAGGACTAAATCTTTGACTTGTTAACTAAAACATTCAAATACTCTAGCAGTCAATACGGTGATTTTCACGTAAAGCTACTACTATACCGGATAATCTCTCAGTTATAACCATGGGCATCCCTATATCTGCAGTCATTAAGCGAAACGTTCAAACTGCCGCTGAAGCAGTTTCGAACGCAGCGAAAGCAAAAGCCACTCCAAGCGTTGCTGTGTTTGTTGGTGGCACCAGTGGAATTGGCGAGCACACTGCTTACGTGTTTGCAAAGTATACTCCAAAACCTGTCATCTATATTGTTGGCCGTAATCAAGACGCTGGCAAGAGAATTATTTCCAAACTCGAAACCATTAATCCTGAAACCAAAGCACAGTTTTTGAAGTACGATCTCACGTTGATTCGCGAAGCAGATGCTCTTTCAAAAGAAATTAGTGCAAAGGAAAATAAAATCAATTTGCTCTTTATTTCCACTGGGTTCTTATCCTTAGAGGGCCGTTCAGAGTCGGATGAAGGTTTGGATAAGAAGTTTTCGGTCAACTATTATGGACGCTGGAGAGTTGTAGAGAATCTCGTTTCTCTGGTGAATAATGCCGCAGACCTAAAGGAAAATGCACGCGTTGTTTCCGTGCTTGCACCTGGATCAGAGGGCCCTGTGAACATGAATGACTTGGATCTCAAGCACAATTATAGCTTGAGAAGCGTCAACCGACATTTTGTTGAATTCACATCCCTTGCTGTTGTGCGCTTTGCAAACAAGTATCCTAATATTTCTTTTGTTCATGCTCATCCTGGTTTTATCAAGACCAACATTGCAAGAGATTTCCCTTGGTACTTGAGGTATCCCCTCAGCGTTTTCATGCCGCTAGCCGGCCGTCCTGAGGACTCTGCAGAGCGATTTTACTACATATCTGCGGGTTCACCTGATTACAAGAACGGAAGCCATATTTTGGATGCTGGACTTCGTTCTGTAAAGGAGGGCATTGAAGAAAAGGGATACCTTACCCCGGAATTGCAAGAAACTGTATGGAATCATACGGAGCAAATGTTTAAAGATGCACTTGCCCAGGGTGCAAAGAATACTGCCTAGTAACGATTGTTTTTAATTTAATATACGAATTTTCAATTTTCAAAGAATTTGCAACCGAGAGTTTAAAATTGGCTAGCCATGGCAGGAAAAACGGTTTCATATATATATATATATATATATATATAGACTATATTTCAACTGAATATTTGGCTGATGGAACTTTGTTTATGTTGATTATGAGGGATGTGGCCTAGTGGAAGGCGCTTTGTAACCAAAGTAAGTTGACGGTAACCTGTCTGTCACATTGGATGCCGGGCTCGATCCCCTCCTCGGTATGGTATGCTCCATATCAGAAATAAAAAACAGGCCTGAGTATGCTGCTTAAAGTACTCAACCGCTGGTTTCTCAAGGTTTCACCTCGAATACGAAAACTTGGAGGGAATCGGTAGCCTCAGCGCGAGACAGCCTTGTGCT
>JAKVQY010000607.1:0-11062 GCA_030463045.1 Geotrichum macrosporum | reverse complement strand
TAAGGTTAATAAAAAGACAACAAATGCGAAAAACAGGACCCTGATCGATCCTGCGGGGGGCCAACAGGCGGCCCAGAAGGGCCGGGTCTGGGAGAGTAAGTCTTACCCCGTGGTAGATTTCGACTGACACAACGAAGTAGCAACCTAAATAACCCGGGACGAAGAAACAAGCACCATGGCGCTACCCAGGATCTTACCTATAATACTTGGTATGGTACGTACCCAAAGTAGGATATGGGAAGATGATTGACTATATAACTATGATAGACCTAACATAACTAAGAGTAAGAATAAACAGATATATCATCATCAGTTGTGAGGAAATTGTTGACCGGTGATTTCCTCTCATGAAAAAAGTCTCTAATTCAAATGTTCAAGAAATTGATGCTCAATACTCCTTTTTTTGGTTTTCAATCCAAGCTTCCTTCAAATTCTTGAGCTCACTCATGAAAGAGGGAATCTTGACATGTAACTCTGACTCAATCCATAGATCCTTGATTGTTGTTGCGCATACCTCAAGGTTATTTATTTTTTTAACAAGGCGTATTCTGAAATCACTCACCATACCGATGGCTGTTCAACTTGCACAACCAACAGATTCAAACCAACTTTAGGGTAATTGAGTTTGATTTAGGCAGCGCAACTTGGGAATTCATAGTTAAGGCTAATAATTGAATATTAATGATTGATATACATAGTATTGGAGTCAATGTTGGGGAAACTGTTTGAAACACCTGTTTTCTGACAAAGCTGCCGGCTTACCTTGAACTGCACGAAAAGCTATAATTGTGCATGGAGTTAACCCCCTCTGACCAGAAAAATATGAGATCTGACAAGTTCCATTTTAAACGTTTCAAAGATTTATTTTCAACTTTGAGCTGTCCAGCTTAAAATTTTCCTCACCACATGATATAACTGATTACATCGTTTTCTTTCTATATCCTGAAGTTACTAAAAATTTAAATCAAGTGCATTTCTGTTAACCATTTTTAGTTCTCTTCAAAATGGGTGCATAAGGTTTAGTAGCAAATGTTGGAACAACGAGGGATAAAAATAACCCCACTTGGGACTGGACTTTTAGGTGGCTTGGATTTGACAACCTGTTTTGGAGTCGCCTGAACCCTTCATTCCTCTTGCAATCCACCACTTTATATCACTTCCATTTGTTTAAGGTATCAAGCTACAAGATTCTTAAAACTAGCTCCCTCTGAGATTTTACCAATTTTTAATTGGATTTTGGAATTGCAAACATTGGCGGCTTTTATTAACCTCAACGTTAATTCACTAGGGTTCTAACACATTTTCAAGTTCTTCAGTTATGTCTCTCTCTGCGCTTTCGGAATATTATAAGCGAAGTATGGCAAGCTGAAATTTTCCAAATATCTATTCTAATGTGCTGTAGAAATATTTCGTGCCCTGGATTCCGTTCAACCATCAAGCAAAGCAAGTTGCTTACATTTCATCTATTTCCAGCTTTTCTCTAATACGGTCTTCTAGTACAAAGTATTGATCTTAGACAATTATGTATCTAGTTTGATCAAAGATATCATAGATCACAATGAGATATTGAATAGAAATGTCTCAAGTAAGTTGCATCGCTTCACGCGGGCCTAGGTTCTAACGTGACAGGCATTGAAATCATAGACGCAAGACGTCAAGAGCAAACTTATCTTGAAGCTATTTACATTTTAAAACCAACACTGTATAATATTGACTGTGTGACGGCTGACTATACACGAGTACCAGCTCGATACTCAGGTGCAAACATTTTTTTTACAGCTGGTTTTGGCGACGACCTGTATAGAAAAGTGCAAAACTCTGCTACTGGGAGACACCTTCGGAAGCTGGATCAACTCTACGTAGATTTCCAGCCGCTTGAGACACATACATTTTCATTGAGGGACCCGTTTGCTCTGGAGAAATTTTACAACGAGAACTGCACCGATTTATTGTCTCAAGCCTTGCACCAAATAGCTCTCCAGTTAGTTTCTGTATGCGCAACATTGGATGAATACCCTATTATTCGGTTTTACGAGGCCGATAATACCTCACGGCTTTCTCGAAAATTGCCATATATGCTGGCCAAAGAATTCCAGCAAGAGCTTGACACCTATGCCCGTACTCATGCTGATTTTCCGGATACTAGCGAAAGTAGGCCTAGATCAGTATTTCTTATCCTGGACCGAACGATTGATTGGTTAGCTCCTTTACTTCATGAATTCACTTATCAGGCTACTGCATATGATTTGCTTCCTATGAAAGAGTGGCGTGAGTATACTTATACCGAAAACATTATGGGAAAAGACGAGACTGCTGTGGGGAGATTAACTGAAAAGGACCCTGAGTGGGTGTCTCTTCGTCATGCGCATATGGAAAAGGCAACAGTCACACTTGGTGACAAATTAGAGAAGTTGAAGAAAGAAAATCCTCATTTGGCCGATACAACAAAAGAAGCCAAACTCACGGACTTGAAAGATATGATGCTGAATCTTCCCGTGTTCAACGAAATGCGAGCTCGGTATACTCTTCATGTTGCAATGGCTACCGAATGTATGTCTCTCGTTACAAAAAGAAATCTAATTGATCTGGCCATGCTGGAACAGATATGCGCAACAGGAACGGTTGAGGATGACAAAACTAAGCCCAAAGGGCTTGCAGATGAATTTGTGTCTATGCTGGCGGATGAGCGATTAGAGGGTCGGGACAAAGTAAGGCTTGTCATTCTTTATGCGATATTTCGGGGAGGATTGATTGAGGCAGATTACGCAAAAATATCTCAGCACTGTGGACTCTCCGGTGACGATCTTGCAGTTATCCGCAATTACAGCAAGCTAGGTGCGCCAGTAATCAAACAAACACCCCGTGAGAGAATTGGTAAAAAGGAGCTTCAAACTCGTTTTGATTCCCATGCTACTGGGGACTACTTGGCAATGTCACGCTACGTTCCCGGGGTTTACAACATAGTGGAATCTCTTATTAAAGGCACTCTATCTCCATCACTCTTCCCATATATTAAAGATCAGCCAACAGAAGACGACGATGTGGACAATAACAACGTATCACTACGAAACCCGCGACAGCGTGCAGTTTGGGCACGTTCCGGAAACACTCAAATTGTGAAGCAAAGAGTATTTGTATTCATAGCTGGTGGTATGACCGCGTCTGAAACGAGATCTTGCTATGAACTGTCTCAATCATACCCCAAAGATATTATAATAGGTGGCTCAGATTTTACCTCGGGGACGCATATCTTGAAGTCACTGTATCGTCTAGGACTGCCTCGTGCCAAACTAGGCCTTGAGGAAGACAAGCATATAGAGACTAGGGCACCGAAGCATTTGTTTGAATCTGAGCGAGATATGAATAAAGCAAAATCAGAAGCTGCAATTGCGCAGAAACAAAATCAGTCGAAACCGCTCCAATCTATTGTTGGTTCCTCGAGCGTATCGGGACAGGCAAATACTAATTTGGATGGGTTCAAAAAAGACAAGAAAAGAGGGAAGCTGAGCAAGTTTTTTAAATAAATTAATTTCTGGTATCCTTTATAATTTTTTTGCAAGAACATATATGTTATTGCTGACCAAGTGAAAGCTACTCAGTCTTTTATCACTTGATGTCTCTAAATCAATTTTTTTTGTCGCCACAATAGCATTTGGGCAACGAATATAAGTATTTTAGATCTACAATTGCTAGGTTCATCTTTCATTTTCATATAACTTGACTTTGCAAATAGATTGTCCCAAAGTTCTCGCCAAGTCTGAATTGTCAGTAGAGTTGTATTGTGCAATTGCCTTTATCGATATGGCTAATAAATCGGGTGCAGGCTCCAACAAAGATTAATTTAAAAGCAGGATCCGAAAGTAAGGCATTTAAACTTAGTATTGCAGGAGTACAATCTTCGTCTTCGTCTTTAGTTTTGTATATTTGTTTAAGGATTTGTCCCTTACCAGCAAGATCTTTTGCTTGTTTAACTTTGTGACGTTATAGCCTTTTTTTGTATAAATGTTCTGTCAAGCTAAAAAATTGTCAACTCTGTCTCAGTTCACAATCTACACATGATAAAAATCTTCTGAACTTAAGAATTGTTACATTTTGTTTATTCCGCTTTACGATTCAAATATGTAATTGTTAATCTTCTTCAGGGGGGTAGGGGATTCTCTCATTCATTTCTTGTTCATTTTTTTTATGTAAACAAAATTTCTTCTTTTTTTTTTCCTTCAACAACAAACACACACACGCAAATACAAACACCATTTAGAACTTGAAAAGGTGGGGCTTGTCACCAGACTTCAGGCTGAAGCTGCTAGAAATGTATTTCTTGAGAAGAGGTTGCTTAGAAATCTCAGCCAACAAAGCGGAGTCAACAGCCTTCTGGTCGGCAACACGCTCAGCCTTAACTTCCTTCTTCTCAGTCTTGTCACCAAAGAACTCTTCCTCGGTAGCAGCCTTCTTAGCAGCCTTTTCACGAGCAAAGTAGCCAACGTTGAACTTCTCAACGTTCACAGAAGAGACGCTGACACGGGTGGAAGTGGCAATGACATAACGAGCATTGACTCTTCTGAGGGGAACACCGTTAACCTTGAAAGGACCAGAGACAAGCAAGGTGTTGTCCTCAAGAGCCTTGAGGTACACAACACGCTTGCCACGGAAGCGACCGGCAAGAATAATGAGCACAGTACCAGGAACGAGAGAAGCACGTAGATTTTGGGGTCTGGCGCTCTTGCGAGCCTTCTTAAGGGTAGGAGCAGGCTGGGCAGGGTACCACTTTTGGGCCTTGCTCTCAGGGATTGATCGGCTTGAACCGTTCTTGGCCTGTATTAATGTTAGTAAAAATTATCAATAAATTCCTATAAAAAATCAAGGTTTATGACTGGGGGAAAAAAAACAGTAGGCAGGCTTTTTGCACTATTATCCGACATTTGACGCTGAGTTTCCAACTATTTGACCACATACTGAAATAATTTGAGGTCCCTGCAATATTTCCGATGCACAATCACTACGAAAAGAAGAAAGAATAGAAATGAAGTCGTAAATACAGTTGCTAATTTTATTTTTTCAAATATCGTCGTGCGTGTGCCAAAATCATATTACAGGTCGAAGTAGTTGAGCAAAATTTAAAGCCAGTCTTTTTTCCGCAGACACTCAGCCATGATACCATGATTCAATCAAAGGTTTATTACTTACTCCTCCAATCTGCTTAGTCCGGGCGCTCATCTTGTTGTCGAAGGGGTGATGTGTCAAGTAGATTAAAACCGAGTTGATAGGGTTGGTTTGGGGGAAAAAAAGAGAGAGAGAGAGGATGAAAAAGAGTGAGTGAGTGTGTGTGAGCGGTTGAGTCTGTTTGCTCAATGACTAATCATGATATTAAGTAATTATATGCGCAAACTTAGGTAACTACATTAAAAGTGAAAGTAAATTCAAACTCAGTCCCAAATATGCTTTTACAAATATCTGAGTATAACAGTAAGTTGTGACTGTCATCTTAATTAAGGGCACAGCCCTCAAGATTTTAAAATTTGCTCAGAGCTTTTCAGCCGTACAATGCTCTAATTTGACGGTAAATATTTTAATATGATTCTTCCCACAATTTCAAATGGAACAGCTTAGTCTGTGAGTCAAAGTAGAGACCTTAATCCTCAAAAGAACAGTTCTTCTCCACCTCATTACCAAAACTTGAGCTATTTATCAAACATTCTTTTCTTTTCATATATTCTTCTCGTCCATTACTTTTTTTCTCTAAATACCTCCTCTCTATCATAGTAGCAATGTCTGTCAGCCTAACACATAAAACTTTGGTTTACGCATCATAGATTATATTAGGTAAAAAAAAAAAAATATTTATTTTGGAAATGCTTTAAACGTACTCCAGGAGTGCTGTCTACCTTCTAAATAGTGGCACCAGAGTTAAGGGCCTAGTATAGCCTTATGTCTGGTTTCTACCTTGAGTTTGAATACGGATTATGAGTCCTAGCATATGTTTGGTCATAAGTATCATCATGGTGTTGTTGTCGTGATTGACTGTTATTGTAATTGTCGTTGCTGCTGTTAATATAGTTGTTATTGTCGTTATTCTGATAAAAACGGCCTTGCTCTGCGCTGGGATTGTAAAGCGTGTCATGACTCTGTAACAATACAACGGTATCGCCGTACACGTCTCCCGTTAGGTGTCTTCTACTACTATCAGACGTAATAAGTTCATTTGAATGCATCGAACTATTGCCATTTACTGCATTTGTGTTTTGGTAATAATAGCTTTCTGACATTGAATTAATTGAAGTTAGATCTTGATTGTCGCGCTCAGAATAATAGTTGTTGGTGACTGCTGGTGGCGGTAGTTGATGTTGGACAAGTGAGTCCGTAGAAGTCATGTTTTGCAGGAAGCTATTTGGATATTTGTAGCCTTGATTCTGACTGATCGAAGTGTTGGTTCGAGATGACGAAGAAAATGAATGATTTTTCTTGCAAACTTCTCCCTCGTATCTCTTTGGAATTGGTGGACGAACACTTGCTCCATCAATAGAATGTAGCGTAGCATTCTCGTTTTCATTTGGCTTGAATGGCGTACCAATGCGAGCGCGCTCAATCTCTCGATATCGCTCGTAAGTCAGATCAGTTTCGTCAACAATATCGAATTTCAAACCTGCGCTATTGTTGCCATCGTTCATGCTAATTCGATTCTGCCGCTTAATTGCATCAACGTCGTCCTCATCGCAATTAAACTTATGCTCAAAGCTTTCATCCATTCCAGCAAATTCTTTCTGCATATCAAGCTCACCTCCGTCAAACATGTTACGGAAGCCTCCACAGATTTCAGGCAAAAGATGCTGTGCTTTCGCATGAACCATGGGTACAATCAGCTTAGTAGTTATTGCAGGGTTGCGGTACCTGCGCTCAAGGGCATTGTGAGAAATATCACTTAAATTCGTGCGCGTTCGGATTTCCATCATTTGCTCACGTTCTGAATCTGTAGGAATAAAGTAGTAAAATCTGTCATTGTGTACTTTGTGAGAAACGATTTTAAAGATAATGAGCAATGGCAACAACGGGGCCATGCATACTGCAATGTGCCAGCCTCCCTGAACCCATACAACAGCGAAGAGCACAACGTTGCCAAAACCAGTCGCAAATAAAAATGCATTAAATAAAAACGGCCAGTACATTCCGTCAGATTCCACCTTAGTTGCGAAAATGTACATGAGAGAGTACCGCTTGTAAATGACGTCCAATGAAAAGTATAGTGCAATAACTGGGAGAACCAAAGGCTGAACCATTGAAAAACAAAGCGCAATAGTTGTGTAAAATAGCAGCCAGTTGTAGTACGCCGCAAAGTTAAAATGCTGGGGAGCAGTCCATAGCATGAGTTCGCGCGGAGTTGGTGACATGAAATGCCTTTGGAACCCACGCCAAAATAAGCTGAACAGTTGCAGCAAATCCAATACAGCTCCAAAATTGACACGCAGAATATACATGACCCAAAACCCGGATGCACCAAGAATTGCCTGCGATAGTTGTTGCGCCAGTTGTAGTTGGTCCAAAACACTCCTAAACGTCAGTGTTTGTTTACTTTGCGCCAGTGAGATAATGGTCGACACAACACTCCAAACCACGCTGAAAATTGTAAATACAAATAGATTATTGAATACAAAAAAGCTGTACAGCTTTTTCGTGACATTAATTTCTCGTTCGTGGCGTGTAACTTTGCCTTGCCACTGCGACATCCGACGCATAATGGCAGGCAAAATCAAGAAAATAAGAGAGGTGACCATTGGTGACAAAACACCCTGAATTACAGAAAACAAAACAGGATAGTTTGCCATAAATCCGTCAAATGGGGACCAAAGAGCGCCGATACGACTGAGCTGCGATAAAAATGTGCCCATAAATGCATTAGGAGCAATCCACCCTACCATCAAGCATACAAACAAAAAGTTACCCCAAAGATGTTTGTTTCCTCGGGCGGCACGAGTTAGTACAATGTTTTCCCAAATGATGTCCGCTGGCCTAGGTGCTAATGTTGCGTTTAGTTTGCCCTTACGTCTTTGCCGAGTAAACTTCGCCACTGTGTGACAGTCTTCAACCGACTCGTAAGATACAAATCCGTATGGTAGAGTTTTATTGCTGTCAATGGTATTCCGCATGTCCTCTATCCGGCGATCCAGAATATTCATGCGCGCACACAAGTAATCAATCGCGTCGACTTTAGCACTCGTATATCCGGCAGCTTTACCACTTCGGTCGTCCTTGAATGGTCGGCAAAAAGGTCGTTGGACGGGTAAATTACTAGGATTTTGAAGATATTTGGCAAGAATCGATTCAAGTTTAAGAACAGTGACTTTGTGTTTTTCAATGAGCTTAGCTAGTCGAGTAACGTCCCGCCCAACGCTGGCATTTTGAATAGGTCGGCTGACTTTAAGTTTGCTCATAAGTGCTATTAAGCCATTGTCTGACATGTACTTTTTTGGAATTTCAGTAGCCATTAAGGAACGCATAAATAATGCGTTTTGGTATTCTTCGGACATGAATTTTTTCCGGCGAAGGTCAATCATTTTGTCGAAGTTGGTCCATAGAAAGTAGCAGATAACAATATCAAAAACCCACGTAACAATGACATGGGCGTAAAGGGTCTTGCCGTAGATTAGCGTTGGTGTCATCAAGAAAAATGCATCTGACCTAGACGCACTCTCTGACATGGGATTTTTGAGATTGTACACCACATTGATGGGTACTATAATAGCACAGGCAATAACCGTAAAGATGAGAAATATGTTACGGCACATTGTCATGAACCGAATATAAAGCACCGCATCGAGTCCTAGATGATCAACGAGATCCTGCTCTCTGGCTTGAAATACATGTTTAATCCACGACAAGGGATGTTTGCCGAGAGACTGGGGTTTTTTGCCCTCACTATATCGTGTTCTCGGGGCATACACGACGTTATTTCGAGGTCTGATAAGACAAAATGCGACAAAGAGAACTATGGATCCTCCTAAACTAAAAATGAGGCCAGCAAGAACTGATTTCGCTGTGTATTGTGCACTGGTAATGAGGTTAGTCGGTGGGTTATTAATCCCATAAAGTGTTTCGATCACCCAAACTTACGATTTGAACGATTGTTGGAGAAAAGTCTAGGTGCAGGAATAACGTTAGTGGGAGAAATTCTAAAGAGCTTTGATACACTTACCAACAACAGCTGTCCAGTGTCCTCCTGTTGAATTGCCATAATAGAAAGTCTCTTGGATGAGTAGTTGGTGGATTGGAGGTTGACTTCAGAAGTCAAATGCGAAATGTCAAAGAGGCTAAAAACTGCGTCACAATATCAACATGTAAGGGGCAGTTTCAAAACGGGACGACAGACGGGAAGAGCTGCAAAGTAAACAAGCAGATAGCCTAAAGAAGCACCCGGATCTTGCAAACGTCAAGATTTATCAAATGAGAATAGAAATAAATAAAAAATGAAAAAAAGGTAATAAAAAAAAAAAAAACCTATAATCCTCTGTGTAAATAAATGAAAAGGAAAATAAGAAATATAGAAAGTTTTATAATTCTAAGTCTAGCGCAATATCGAAGAGCAGAGCGGCTGGTATCTAGGGGTTTCCGCAAAGATAAAGAGCCCAAAAGAAAAAAAACTTTCAAGTGGGGAAATAGTAGCCCTCGTCGAGTTTATATATTTGTCCAGAAACATGCTTCATGTTCAACACAAGATGGGTCCTTCTTACCACTGTTTTAAGTCGTAAGCAGCCTTAGAAAACTTGGCCAGCCACTTGCAAAGAACCTGTATCAGAAGAAATTCTATAATAAGGTCCTGGATCTAAAACAGGTTCCATCGTTAATCATGAAACTTCGGAAATCAGCAAAATTTACCCAAGAGTAAAGATAGATGTGGTAGCTCTATGCTTCAGATCCCGCGCAGCGGAATCTGCGTCGTGAAAAATCCCTTGTAAGCTTTGCGCTTCAGGCTTATTAAAAAACGAAAGAAATTTCTCCTCTTCTTCAACCTGCTTTAGACTCATCTCGCCATCACTCTCAAATACTGGTGTTCCAGGCTGTGGAAAGAGAAGTCTGTCATACGCTAGACGCGAGTCAGACTTTGTTTTTTCAAACACTTGGAGTTGCCTCATCTTTCGCGACATTTGTGCACGAACATCCGGTACCTGGTGGCTGGTAGCCTCTGGAATCTCTGTATAGGATTCATCAAGACCAAATGTGGACAAATCAATTCCACTTTCATCATCATCTGATCCTAGCTCTTCTTTAGCGTAGTTTCCAGTAATTCTCATTTCTTCCTCGCCATCCTCTGGTTCATCCTCGTCCTCGTCATCACTAATGAGAATTGTCGTAAACATGTCTTTAACAGTTACGCCGTAAGCTTCGGGGTCAGTCGAGTACATTGTGTCAACTTTTGCAGCCTTCCACAAACTCACTGCTGCTTCGTCTATAGACTGTAGATGTCCATTATCTTCTATAACTTCGCCAGTTTCTAAATCAACCACATCGCCATGAGCTACAACATCAGGTTCGCTATACTTGGAAATAATGCTCTCCCATACAGTTTGAAGACGACGCGTCGCTGCCTCGCGCAAAGCAGCAATATCCGTATGGCCATTGGACAGGAAGGGAGGACGATCAAAGGATTTCTGTTTTTTGCTTACAATAAGCTCAGTCTGCTCAATAGAACGTTTACCATTGGTTGCTGTCCTCTTGGATGATTGATTTGCCAACTGCATTACACTGATGACAATCTAATTGAAGACAACGAAGCCCGTAGACTAATCATGAATGGTACTGGCAACTTTCCTGGGTAGATGACTAAAATGTATGGAAATTGTATTTCTTGGTGTTGTTATATGGAAGAAAAATGTCTATTGGTAATGAATTTAGTTGCCATGGATACCACAACTCATGCGATTCTATAAGTGCAAACTTGAAAATTTTGATTTTTTGAAAAAATGAGTGAACGCAATGAAACCAACGAAGATGAAGTCTTCAAAGAGGGGGACTTGATGGAAATGGGCAGTGAACCTGTTGCGATGTCTGAAGGTCGTGGGAGCTGGGCCGATGA
>JAKVQY010000606.1:0-11076 GCA_030463045.1 Geotrichum macrosporum | reverse complement strand
ACATTGTAAAAGGAATTGTTATTCAGAGAAAAGTAGGCCTCGGATATGAAGGGTGCGAATTCATACCGAACCTTTTACTCGATATTTAGTGGAGTAATGGATAGTTTTCTTCCTTTTTTTTGAGTTGATATTATAACAAAAAATATGCATATTTGTAGTGTTTGATTCTTTCCTCTCTCCCCCTCTCCCCTCAACCTAGTTTAAAGTTGACTGTTTTTTTATGTATTTTTTGTTTTTTTTGGCACATTAGAACCTGCGCTGTCAAATCTGCACTAGAATCTAACTTGCTGCATTGGAACTTGAGACTTACTTTTTTAGGTAAGCAGAGTGTCAAACACGCGTACACCTTAAAATTTTTCGAGTAACCAACACCAAGCATAAAAGTTTAGATAATGAGACAAAAAGGCTAAAGAGCGCTTGATCCTTTCATCTGGCGTTAGACGGTTAAAATTCAAAATCTCTTTGTAAAAGAAATTCAGCTAGTACAGCGGCAATCCAAAAAACTTGACCAGGAAGAGACCGATGTAAAAAAACAAAGAACAAAACTGAATCTAAAAAAGGGATAGTTAACACGTCTCTCGTAAAAGGATAGTGAATGGGAAACCTCATGGAAAAAGCCAAGTTTTTTTTATTAATCTTACAATGCTAGTTTGAGGAACACAAACGAAGTAAAGAAGCCTAGCTTGATTCAAGGGCAAAAATATCAATTTTGAAAGAATGAAAACAAGCTCCTATCCTTTTGAGGTTGGTGTCTGTCCCACATATTAAAGTTATGTTCACAGAGCATGCTGTAGGTCCCAGACTATAGAATTTCCATTCTCTTCTGTACCAGTAAGCTTTTTTGTTTTTTGGGCTCTCTTAATTTGTCAAGCAACATAGTTTTCATCACAAATCACTAGGTAGTTTAAGTTTCTAATGCAAACTTGGTATCAATTTTCTATCAGAGCAGGAATTCATTCTGGCAGAAAATTACGTAGAGTTGTGACTAAGTTCGTCGCAGAATTGGTGCATTCCAATTATAGGAAGCAACATTTTCATTTCTAATTATTATTAAATTTGAGAAGGTATTATTATTATTAGAAAACCGCTGAATGTATTGAAAATGCTGGTTGACTCTGGATACGGGGACTACAAAGACGAAGCGTTATTTTCGGCAGGAAATATTCAAAAACTTTACGTCACCACTAGGAAAAGTGAGTTTAGTACTAAAGAATTGAGACTAACCTCTGGCGGGGGTTCACGAAACCTGCACTATCTTGCTCGACAGTTCAGATCATAGGCCGCTAGTTTAATTTTTAAATCGACCAGAGTGATTGCGTTTGCATTAATATAAATGTATTGGTAAAGATATTAGGAATATAAAGGGTTCTATAAGGATTGGTGTTGTTCACCTCGTCCGCACAAAACCAAATTAGACAATTTCAGACGAGATTTTGCAAATCTTCTGGGGACAAGAAATACAAAAAAAAACATGAGTAAACGTTCATATAGCTGTTTGACTCGGGTTCTCAAAATGAAGGGGGGGAAAAGGACCAGTACTGTATTTTTCTTCTTCTCACCATTATCTATTACCTGTTTGCAGTTTCAATTTCATTCTATATTTCAGTCATTTCCCTTTTATTTTTGTTTTCAAATTTGTTTTCTACACTTTTTTTTCAAATTCCAGCCCATAATTTAACTATCTAAAGCAGCATGGAGAGGATCAAGTAAATAAAACTGCTCTTTACGTATATTTTTAAATACACTAAAGTATAAGTAGCCAATAATAACATTAAAAGGTTGAACTCACTAACATTTTTCACTGTTCAACCAATCTATGTACACAGAAGTAGTACGTGGAGAAGATTTAGTAAAAGCCTATCGAAAGTAAAGTACGCTGAGCTTCCAAGTGAAGCCTGAACTTGAACTCTGAGTAAGTCCCAAACAAGTCATAACACCGCAGCTTTTATGAAATACAGAACTGCGTGCGTCACGGTACTCTGGCAAGTAAGTTGAATGCTGGAAAAAGAAAATTATCGTGGCTGTCTCGCAAGCTTAGCAATGAACGATAACATTAATATTTTCAAAATAAAAGTTGCACAACCGTTTCCAAATCACGAAATATTGACGAAGGTTATTTAATATTTTATTTTTCTTCCCTTTTTCTCACTTTATGGTAGTTATAGGCTCAATTTAAAAAGGTTCTCGTACTGATGATTTCCCATAGCAGCAAGTTTTTCCTCAGCATTTGGGACAAAAAGATTTTTTGTTCCTCTCCGCTTGGAGAATTAATTTTCATTTTGTTCCACGATATTTATTTCCATACCTCACTACGGGGGAGGTTTGTGGATTTCTATTCAAGCCTTTGATGAACAAATGTCTCTCTGCATTTTTCCATTCAATTTATTACGTGTAAAAAACAGTGCAGGAGTAAGCTTTGGCAGTCAAGCATCAAACTAGAATAATTAGCCTCAACCACTTCGTCATGTCTTTAGTTGATAATTTCCTTCTCTTGAAGGAGTCTAATGCCGGTTTTGAAAAGTACCCGTCTTGTTTCAATCAATTAGTTTTCATTACCATTTTTTCTTTCGTTTCCATGTATTTTTCAAATAGGAATGGAAAAGTAATTCACCAGAGAATATTAAATGACTTTGAGAAAACCATTATTGGAATCTATAAACAATTTGAAGACTCCGAAATTACGCGAAATCGGAGTTTTATTAATCTCGTCACCTTAAGCGATTTAAAAAGCACAAAGCAATTCAATCAGTCCCCAACGGGCTATTACCCTCCTAGTTCAAGCGCGATTGAGGCCCTGGGTTCTGTTCCGTTCCGGGTCTGACCGAATCTTGAGTAAAAGGAAAATAAAGAAGAACGAAAAGAGGGTCTTTGAATTTTTCGATATTTTCTTCCAGGCTTATTTATCTTCGCCTCTATCTCTGCAAATCTTACGTGCGCGCAATTCCAATTCTGTTTTAGGAATGCCGGTAATAAACACAATACCCGTCGGATATAGCTATCGCCAAAGAAAACCGTTTATCTTGCCCAGCTCGTACAAGAAGCCGGTTGTCTGGGAAGCGTTTGCGTTCAATTTGTATTATCTCACTAGAGTTGAGGAGCGCATTCTCAGCCTTGCTGCTGAATGTGTGCTGTACAAGTTTGCAGAAGAGGTTACTCTAGATTCAATCCCTGAAGATCACTACTAGGTTTGTGAGCTTATCCTGCGGTAGCGTAAAAATTAAATTTGCAGCGTGGACATATATCGTGGGAGGCTCGATTAATGACTTATAGCGTAGTTAGTCTACCTTTTTTCTTTGGGGATAGCTTCATCCCAATTCTGCTTGGCCTAATATTTTTTTTTTTATGCAAACTGTATTTATGTCTACACTAAAGAACAGCTAGGTCTATGAGTGGAGGCCTCAAATAAATAAAAAAGATATTTCAAAATTATTATAATATGAACTGTGTGAATCCGCAAATTTTAGGCGGAATTGTTTCTTTCTTCGTGACTATTAGCAATATTCTCTCCGCTTAGGTGCTTTTTTTCAAGCTACAGTACACATGAGGTGGACTACAATAGGTTATTATGTGGTAGAACAGTGCAATACCTTGCGACTGCCAACCAAATATATCAAACAATTTAATAGATTAAAATCAAAGTCTAGAATGGAATCGTGTACTAGCGATATTTTTCTTCTTCTGCTCACCTGAGTACTAAAAGTTGCTCAGAGTTGTTTGAGGCTCAGTTCTCTTACTCTAAGGCTTCTTTCACTGACTCTCTGTGAACTTATTACCGGTTGATAACTAAGCACCCGTGACTACCTATTCTTGAACATGGCCTACTCACTCTTTTGGATAATTGAATTAGACGGGGCATGAAGCGTAAATTGAACTCATATCATTGGGTGGCAGATTTTTAAAGGCATTTAAAAAATAAATATTATATATTTTGTTCCCTTCTCCCAATTTGGAAACAATACTATATTTAAGGGATACTCTCAACTTGCATCAGGGAAGGAATAGGAACGAAAGCAGGAATAGGAGGAACCAAGTAGAAATACTTATGAAGAAGATGAGCTCTACATGACATTAAAAAAGAGAGCCTCAATACTACCAGCTGACATTGGGTGCTCATGGTTTTTCGTTATTGCAGCATAGCATCTAGTTCTTGTCATGTGCGTCCACTTGCAAGCAATATGCATAGTGTAAAGCCCTTGATTTTGGTTCCATAACTTCCATTTATTTTTCAATGTCTCCTTGTAAAAATTCTGAACGGTCTGACCTTTTATTTTGATTCCTTCTGTGGTCTAGTAGTCACTTATTGAAATGTTAACATTTCTTTGTTTGAAGCAAGATTTAAATTTACCAACGTCTATCGGAAACTTATAGGTAAACCCCTAAATTTCTCAAGGTATAGCCAAGTATTCACCACCGTTGTTTTAATATAGACTGGAATGAAAATTTCTGGCCAATACAAGAAAATAATTCCGAAACGAAATTAAACCAGAGAAGAAAGAAAGAAAGGAGAAACAAAAACGTTACGAAAGAGGAATAATAGGACAAAGGCTCACAGTTGGAAAATTGAAGTATTGTCTCCATATATCTTTGGTATAATTTAAATTTGAGAAGGTATTATTACCACTCTGAAAAGTCATTTAATGCTTTGCGAACTAAAATAAAATATCAAACAGACATGGTTGTTAAAAAATTTTCAGTTTGCCTGGCTAGATACAGAGCCATTAATCACTATTTGAATATTGAAGAGCCAGTTTACTCTGAATTGATGAATGAAAGTGATGAATTTAATACTGAAGAAGAA
This sequence comes from Geotrichum macrosporum, assembly GCA_030463045.1. NCBI lineage: Eukaryota > Fungi > Ascomycota > Dipodascomycetes > Dipodascales > Dipodascaceae > Geotrichum > Geotrichum macrosporum. The sequence goes on along the minus strand of JAKVQY010000606.1, from coordinate 6,278 downwards.
ATAACGGAGGATATTGTTAGTTATTAGTAAGTCATTAGTGACGTTGGAAGCAAATATATAAGCTAAACATAATAATACAAGAGGCAAATTATTTACTCAGAAGCATTTATACAGGGATTGTATTATTTAAATGCAAATGAATTACTCATTTGGATGCCCTCACTTATTTTCTGGTATTCTCAATTTCTTGAGAATTTTTAATTCACTTTATTAGTTTAATTTTGAGCAGAAATTTGGTTCTGTTTGTTCTTGAGTGGCTGAAGACTAATAAATTATATGAAGGGAATGAACGGGCGAGTAAAGTGTTTAAACTGCATACATATCATGTATAGTATTACAGTAAATTCAAGTAAATAGGGTATTTATTGACAATATTTAGAACACTTAGAAGGGGGGTGGACCACTCCTCAAATTCAGCATTGGACGATTACGCAACGTTTTCAGTCACCAGTCGAATTGACACCCACGCGGATTCAGCTGAGTCTGTGTTTGGGAGGTTCTGATAGATGATGAGACACATTACATTATTTACAAAGTAACAGATTTATCTGAGTTTCTCGAAAAAAAAAAAAAAAACTGGAATCGAACTTAGCTTTCGACCCGAGATGAGCAGGCAAATACCGAAAGCCACAGCCAATCTCAAAGTGTCACGACAAGTAGTAGAATAGGGCTTTATTAAATACAAAACGGCTAATATGAAGGCAGAAAACAGGCCATATATACGTGACTCAAGATATACTTGGAGTTACTGGTATAATTTTAGGGAAGAGAAGAGGTGGGGGAAAAATTATATAACAGCCCCGAGTCAAAAATTTTGGTTTATATTTTATTATAAAGACCAATATTCAAATTCACAGGGTCAAAGTACTTTCTTATCCTCATCACAAATTGTACCTAATTAGGATCAACCAGTCATACTAGTTAACTAGGCTGCCAAGCATTGGATGAGAAATCATAGTAAGATAGTATACACAAGCACACCAAGGTTAATAATTAAGGGCCAAGTCTTGTAGTGCGAAACTGCGCTAAAACAATCAAAAGGGACACTTTGCCATAAACCTGCCCAGAGCAATTCTTCTCTCGCTCATTTCAGAGGTCGACACTGCGAAATATGGCTTACACGTGACCTCAGTCGCAATATACGGTTTCTGGAGAGGAACAAGCTTGAAGGCCGATGAGAGAACAAGTATGATAAAATCACTAAAACAAGTTTAGCAAATGATAGGTATAATTAGGCAGGTCAGCACATTTAGCATGAAGTTTGCCCGTTATTAGGAATAGTGAGTATTTCTGGTCCGTAGATTCCTGGCACCATAAAAGAAATTTTTTAAAATTTTCTTGGTATTATTCACCATTATTTGCAAGTCTACATAACTTCATCACGGTAAAGTCTCCAAGCGCCAGTATTTGTTGTGCAATACAAGAAAACTGATTTGGATTGCTCCTCGAGAAGTTTGTACATTATTGTGCTGTTACCAGTAAGTTAGTGTTGCAACATTGCAATATGCCAAGTGAACTTTTCTTTAAACCATTAAATACGATTTCTTTAATCACTTTAAATTTCGAGTCGGTCATGAACAATGCCTTCTGGAACAATGGATTAGAAAGCACCAACAATATACAATAGTTATAGCTTTACTGTCAACTCAACCGAATATAAAGTATTGAAATGTTTGCTCGCGTCTTAAGTCCTTAACCAACCCCCCCAAGAATGGCAGGTCACGATAATCTGGGATCATTCCAAGACTCAAACAAGTTAGACGTGAGATATGAGATGAACGTAGGATTAGAGTTCAAAAGAGTTGAATATACATGGCGACGACTGTAATCCTAGCCTTGGGCTTGATTTCTCAGAGACTTGGCCTAGGCATATCATGGCGACGCAAGAAAGCGGTATTGACTTTAATCATGGCCAACTGCCCTATCGACCTTTTGTTCTTTGCCGGATTTCAAGCTGTACAAGAAAAGCTCACCGTAATTTAAAGAAGCCCTATAAACTACTGGCAATATTCGTACAAAATCCTGTCTCTAGAGTTTGAACCGAGTAAAACTCCAAAAGATTCCAAAGTTTGAAAAGTGGTGAGTTTTCATGGAAGTCTGCGAGCGATGATGACGAGTTAGAATTTGTGATATCATCATTTTCTTGTCTTTTATTTTTTTATTTATTTTATTTTATTTCTTTTCTATTATTTATTTATTCATTTATTTATTTTTTTATATTTTATTTATTTTTATTTATTTCTATATATATATATATTTTTTTTTACTTCTCCCAAAATTTCAATTCTGCTTCTTGCTTTTTTCAGGCGCTAAGCCAAATGCATTTACAGACTTTTCTGCAGATGTAAACCTAAATTATTGAATTGCTTTTGACAGATATAACGTTACTTTTTCGCTTTCTGTTCTATTGAATTTCTTTTTTTTTTTGCTCTTCTCATCGTGATAGTTTTCAGTTAACATCTGGACCTAACTCTATATTTCCAGTTTGTTCATATATAAATTCTCCTTCTTTTCTTCTCAATTCATATTCTTTTCTCTCACTATATTCATCAGCATACTAGACAAACCAGTTACACAATACCTTCAACTCTACCATGGACTCTTCAATGCTTAATCAAGATCTGAGCATGATGGCCTCTCCTCTGAACAGACCGATTCACTACCAGCCCTCTCCTCAGGTGTTTTCCTACTACCTCCAGTCTTCCACTTCTCATGCTCCTTCAACTCCAGATTCAATGCTATATCCAGACTTTCAGCGACATCAGCAACAAGTGCTAAATCATAATCTTCAACATCAGTCACAGCCTCAACAACAACCCGCACATTTCGTCTTTCACTCTTCTCCAAGCACATCCAATACTTCAATACTTGATATTTCCTCTGAATCACTATCAGAAATGTCTGGCCTTTCATCAGATGCATCAAATCCCGAAAGTTTTATCAATGCTGCAACCGCAGCCGCCGAAAATGATCCCTATTTTATTCCTGTTCAAGGAGTTCTTCCTCCCTCCAAGAACATTGACGGTCGCTACGCCTGCCAGCTGTGTGACCGCTCCTACACTCACGCAAAGCATCTTAAGCGCCATATGATGCGCCATACTGGCCAGAAGCCTTATGGCTGCTCTTGGTGTTCCGCAAAGTTCACTAGACCAGACATTCGCAAGCGTCATGTCTCAAAGTGCAAGGTCCGTCGAAAAATGGAGGGCTTGGACTGTATTAAGATTGAAGAAGAGAACCCGGCTAGAATGATTAGCCTCAAGAACCAAAAGATGAATGAGCGCAAAGCCAAAAAGGCCGCTGAACTTGCCAAGACAAAAGCAGAGAATGCTCAGCAGTCTGCAATAAACCATACACAAGTTTCCCTTCCTCCTTCTACTCCTAACCAGGCTTCTTTCAACCCCTCCTCCTCCAGTATAGTTACTTCTTCCTCCACGCATCAACCAATAATTCAGGACTTTGATCCTTCCGTCCTGGAAGCATCCATCAAGAAGGAACTGGAATCAAACGAGACCTACTATAGCACTCCCGCAATGTCTGCTCAAGACCTTCAACAGCAACAGCATCAACAATCGCATCAGTCGCAACAGCGAGCCCAAGAGCATCACCTACCAGAGCATCAAACCATATATTTCCGTGCAATGCCCACTCCCTCTGTGATACCTTCAAATAACCTGCCAACTGAAACTGGGTACATGTCCCCGACGGAATCATCTCCTCTTGTCCATCTTATGAAGCATGACTCCATTGATCAGCAAGATTCTATGTGCTACTATGTTAGCGTTCCCGCCCAACACGCTCCTCCCATTTTCTACGAAGATTCATTCCATACACATCAAGCAGTTCCTCAGTATCAACCACAAATGCTTACTCCTCACCATTACGGAATGAATACTTTTCAACAGCAAATTGGAAGCTCAGCTTTCTACAATGAGACTCTTCCCGCGGTGTCATCCTGCGCATATGGAGAGTCACCCCTGGAGACCTTTGTGCCACCCATGTATATAATGAACATTAAATTATAGTAAACCATAATTATTTATTTTTTTCAATTATATTTAGATTTTTTTTTTTCCCCTTCCCCCCCCCTCCCTTCCAAAAAAAAGATACATTTTGAGTGCTTTTTTGTATTGTGAAAGTGAAATTTAAATAGTGAGCTTAAAAAATTTTCTCTACGCATCAACCGTAGTATGCTTCATGAGCTGTTTGCACTTTAATAGTACCAATTGTAATAACTAGAGTTAAAGAGCTTAAACTTTTATCAGCTGGCTTAGTTCAATGGCATGAGAACTAGAGGTTTCAGTGATTTCTGAATTTACAAAAAGGAAGTCAACTTCCGATGTATGAAGGTCTTGTATCTCTTGGTCTCTTTGGCAGCCTAATGATCAAATTAGTGACTTTAGAACTTGAATATATTTGGCCCAAGAGCATCTCATCAAAAATTCCAACGGCTGCAAGCGGAATAGGCACTCTAATGTATAGCCTACTGCATTCTTTCAATTTTTTTCTTTTTTTTTTTGATAAAAACCAGACCAAAGTATATTTGAAAATATCTCAGCAGTTTCTCTTTGCGACTTGGCAAAGCAAGTAGCTGAACATGAGGTAACTACCTTCGGAATACTAGCTACTAGTGAATGAAAAAAAAGCTTTACTGCTTCAAAAATAATTGGTAACTTATAACTGAGGTTTTTTTTGAACTTAATTGTGTAACGACATTTAAACTATTTTTACCATTTCTATTCTTTTTAACACTAAAAAAAAAGGGCAAAAGGCTCTGTTTCCAACTTTTCAGGAGCAAGATGCTGCTTCTTAAGCTTAAATGGCAAGCACTCGAGAATACTGTTAAATTTACCTTTTGCAACTGTTATCGCTTGAATATACAGATATCTTTATTACATTTGAATAGGACCCAAGAAGTGAGGGGATCCACTTGAACCCTCATAAATGAAAATAATCAAGCAAATATATTGGCAGACTGAGTCAAGATAAGGTAGAGGAGAAATAGATTTCAAATGCTTTTTTTCTTTATTAAAAACAACAAAAAAAGAAGCATAATCATGAACTGGACATTGATTTCCTTTCCTTTTGCTCTCGTCCAAAGTCAATATAAAATATTTAGCCAACAGTGAAACTGGAAAGCTAGAGAATTGGCTTTATCAGTAGACCAATTGCATGACCAATTGGGATTTAGTTGGCAGGCAGTGCCAGACTGTGTACGTTGGTCATGTTTAGCACATCAAAACTAAAGTATGCTTCAGTACTTTCACACATACGTACTTCACATCTATACTTTTCAGTGTATTCTGGCGCATTGGTGACAATTTAAAATTGTTAATTGTAGACTCTCTTTAACGGAAATTGTGCAAGGAGATGTTTGTGTCTCATTGAAAGTTACTTTTATTCTTATCTAGAAGGCTATTTCAAACGCTGCCTATTTAGATTTTTTATCCCTCTCTTTTAGTGCTATAGGTTGACTTGGGTATTCCGTAGATTTCAATCAGGGCAGAATATTTCAATATACTGAAACCGTCATATGATGAACAATCCAATGCAATTAAGCAAGTCTGTTAGTATCATATAATCCGTCTGCTGCAGATGTTGGCCATTGGTTTGTCACCCAGAAAGGAAATCACCAAAAGAAGGTTTTCCTGTCATAGGAATAGCACCGCCTACTGCATGGCATTTGTGAGCTACCCACCTCCTCTAACTATTGTAAAACTAAAAGCTCCTTGCTAAGGCAGATGTGCTCAAATTTGACAGAAAACTTATTTTTAGAGCATCAAAGTAGTAGCGTTGAGACTGAGTTTAGTTTTTTTTCCTGAAAAATCAATAGACTTGGCACAAGACTAGCAATATTCAGCCGTACGTGAGGGGAGTTTTTTGTGACACAAAATTTTCAGCAACAAAAAGGTATGAGCAACCTTTTTCAGCTTACACAGATGCGCAAGTCACGTAGAAATCGGTTGACTCTGTTGGTTTACAAGAATGGAGCATTCAATCAATTCTTAACTACGATAAAAAATAAAAAAACTTCAATGTCGTAAAAAGAATATATTCAAAAAAAATATTTTATTTAAACGGCAGTGAGAATGTCGGAGTCACCAGCATCAATGATAGTAAGAACGCCAACACGGAAGAGCTTACCGCAAGCAGTACCAAGCTCGTTGTTACCGCCCTGGAAGTGGTGGACAGTGTCCTTGGAAAGCATGGCGTAGTACTCCAACTCAGACTTTCTAAGAGGAGGGGTGTTACCAGCAATAATAACAAGCTTAGCCTTTCCC
>JAKVQY010000605.1:0-11083 GCA_030463045.1 Geotrichum macrosporum | reverse complement strand
TTCAATTTTTTGCATCTTTGTATTATATACATTGACCTTGGAAGCAAATATATAAGCTAAACATAATAATACAAGAGGCAAATCAGAAAGGTTGTACTTGAGCGCTTAATGAGCTTTGCGCAATTTATAACTACATTTCACTGCTTTCTTCATCTCCTTTTCTTGTTTCCCTTTCTTTAAACCATAATTTTGCAATATCTTTCTTTTATTTCAAGAATAGAAAATTAATAATTCTTTCTCAAATTCAAACTTTAAGACAAAAAGGAAGTCGGAAAATCTGTAAAAATGAACATGTATTACAAACTTATCAAGATGACGCCAAGTATTCAATAATAACTTTAAAATGCTAAATGGCTTTAAACTAACAAGAGATAACTAATATTCCCACACTAAATTAAAAATTAAAAAATTAAAAAAAAGGTTCCATACAAAAAGCATTTAAAAAATGGAGTTCACGAGATCTGCACCTAGAGTTGACCCTGCTCCAAAAATTGCAGCATTACCCAATTTACTGCCAAACTTCTTTGCTCCACTCGCAATAGCGCCGCTACCAGCGGAACTTTGCGGAGCAGGAGCCTGCTCCATAACTTGTTGTTGAGGAGGAGGTCCTTGTTGATAGTAATTGGTGCTAGGAGGTGGATACGGGGATTGTTGTTGAGGTGGCGGTTGATAGTAGTTGTTGTTATACTGCTGAGGTGGCGGGGAATAATAATTGTTGCCTCTGTCATTATAACCGCCATATCCTCCTGGCGGACCGGCTGGAGGGCCGGCTGGAGGGCCACCAAGGGCTCCGCTAGGCGGAGGAGGAGGAAGAGCACTATGAAGTGCTCCATGGGGAGCGCCATGAGGAGGACCGATTTTGTCTTGCAGGGTTAAACGTACATAATTAGCCGGAAAAATTCCCTCCCGTTCCGTGCTTAGATCCTTTCCACGCCACCAATCATTATTCAGTTTCTCAACAATTTGCACATGCTGGCCTTGATACAATGCCAAATCAGTCGGTCCATTGGGCTGAAAGTTATACAAGGCCTCTGCGATTTCATAGCCACCATTAGCTCCAGAGTAAGCAGGTGGAGGAGGAGGCCCACCAGATGGAGTATGAGCTCGGTTTTTCTCATTACCTGAATACGTCAATGCATGGCTGTTACTACTAGATCCGTCAAATGGTCCAATAGGACCTTCGCCTTCGTTATGACGGACTGGGAGTTTGTTCATCAACTGATCAAACAGAGCTTGTGAGAGTACATTTGATTCCTTCAAAAATTCCAGTTCCTATACTTCAAGTCAGCTTGGAATTCATTGGATGTTAAATTAACTCAAAGTAAAATTTACTCACAGTACGAACACTGGTCAACGACCTGTTAACAAAAGCTCCATTGCCACTCATATTAGTCCAAATGAGTTCCAACTGTTATTCAGAAATTAAAAAAAAAAAAAGAGAAGGAAGAAGGAATAGAAGGGGAAATTGTCGACTTTTAAGAAAAGAAGTGTTAAATGCTGAACGTTTCTCAAATTAAATACAAAAACCGCTCGCCCTAGCCCTCCTACTTGAAACGGCAGCTTAATATTTGGTAACTCAGTAATTTGGACATTCAGTAGATGGAGGTGAGAAGAAGTGAAACCTGACAGACTAGCTCAGCGATAAACTACAAGGGCAAAGTGGCAGTGGTTCATGACAGGAAAATGATAACAGCGGTCACTGTTGTTTGTCGCTATAGCCCACACAAGTGCAGATTGAAGAAGATTAAAAGTACTGTTTGATGACATGTTTCATAAGAAATATCCTCACGAAAGTATCCTAATGAGCTGGCTGGTTTGACTAAATGGCATTTTCACTCATATAAGGGCTCCTAGAGAATCCGAATAAGTTCAATATGCACGGCTGAAAGGATACTGAGGCATATAATTTGAATACCAATTTGGATATAAAGTGGTAACAGTCAAATTCGAAATTAAATGCTTGCCACTGATATCTCTCGGTTTGTAACAATTACAGAACCGACATGTTTGAAATAGAGACAGCCCGGCGGGTGTCTTGATAGAATTTGTGCGTTACAAAAAGAACAAGTCGGCTATTGCACGGCTACTTTCACGTGATATGAAAAGTATTGAAATTTTTTTTTTCAAACCAAATCTTTTTCATCCAAGATTCTGGAGGAATAGAACGAGAGGACAATAAACCATGGTTAGCTTCAGCTGTGATGTAAGTTTTGGATAGCTATTACATTTAATACTCTCTTACTAATGTTTTTTAGACTTGTAACGAAACTCTGGCCAAGAAGAAGGTCGCTACTCATCGTTGTGATGGAGGCTACACTTGCATCGACTGTTCAGTTACTTTTTATGGTATGTCTTTCCCATTCACCTACACCTTTATTAAATTTTAACTCATCACTCTGAAGGTATGGACTTTAAGGCGCACAACACCTGCATCACAGAGGCCGAAAAGTATCAAGGGGCTCTGTATGTGCCCCCAAAATCCAAGGGTAATAAGAAAACTGCTCCTGCTACCGTAACCCCAAAGGCAGAGGAGGCCAAGCCTGTTGCTGCTGAAAAAAAGAAAGAGTCGAAATCTAAGACTCCATCCCTGACCAGCATTGTGCCTAAAAACAAGCAGTCCTCGTTGTATAAGATTGTCAAGCAGCTGGAAAAAGAAGCTTCCAGCAAACAGTCCAAGAAGGATATTCTTAAAAACTTGGTTGTGGAGCAAAAGAGTGATGGATCTATTACTTTGACGCTCAAGGAAGAGTAGAACTATTTAATATTTATTCATATAAACACAATTTCCTCAATTCATAGACTCATGTTCGACGAAAAAGTACTATTTCTAAATGTAATTTGCGTAGCGATGATTTACAATTGGGTTGCAATTTGAGTTCTGCGTGGCCATATTTGCATTGGAGGTTGCATTTAAGTCGGCTCTCATTCTCGCATTCAAACTTGGATTAACATTCATTGTCGCATTCAAATGCGCACTCACATTTGGAATTATATTCGCACCCCGCATCTCTGGGACAGTCAATGTAACTTCAGGTAAAACTCCATCAATGGCAACCCTGGGAGATTCGTCTATCGGCCAGAAAGATGCCAGAGGTCCCAGCAAGAATGGCACCCCGACCTTGCGTGGCGGATATGCCTTTCCGGAATTCGAAACGTTAAAAATGGGTGGAAAGTAAATCCAATAAAATATTACAGCCAGTACTGAGCCCATAAATGCCCCAAATAATACGGTCCTCTAAATAGTGTCTATTGTCTGAGATACCAGTAAAACTGTTGTACGTAGCTCCTGCCAAAGGCGCAAATGTTAATACAACTCGCAACGAAAACCCTTTGCCATCCAAGATACGAAACCTTCCAGCATTGTACATAACATGAAATACAGCACTTGCAAATGCAGCTAAGCATGGTTAGATGACGTAAAAAAAGGCAGGAACGCACATACTGCTTGCATGGCCGCTTGGAAACGATCTAAACCCGTCCCAAAGCATGACCAAGTTTGTATTAGTGCAAATAACAATGTTTGCCAGAGTTCCTGGAGGAGGAAACGATAGAGACCAAGGTTGGCATCGTGCCAAAAGATCAGGTCGCGGTTTTCCTGTACTATTTTTGAGAATCACCACCCCTAAAAACTGTATTGCCAGTAATCCACATAATCCTAAGCAGTAAATGTGGAAATCCCACAGTTTGCGGGGCCATTGCCAAATGGCCAAGATAGACGCCAAGAATACTACTACAACGGGAATCACGATGGAGGTCAAAATGAGCACCCATATAGGCGAAATGACAGCCACTTCCGGATAGTGGGCATACATTATATTAGAATTTGCAAGAGAAAATTCCTGGAACAGTGGTTCAGTGTGATACAAAGCCCCAGCAATAGCTGCAATTAGTCTATTAACAGTTAGTGTTCAGAGTATGGAAGTTACAGTACGACACTACTACATATAGATGATCCAATCAACAACATAAGAAAGAAATGAAAGCACGGAAAACTCGAGGCCCCAGAAGCTGAACTGAGTATCTATCAGCGATAGAGAGTTGATGTAGGTTTTCATGTTGGGCGTACGGGTAAAGAATGAAAGAACCTCCCAGTATATTCTTCCCATGATTTATGCTAGAACACAACACTTTGGAAATGCTTCCCACGAAATTGACGCTCAAAATTTCAAGGCCCGTCGACTGTTCTTCCAAAAGTATCTTCAAGGCTACGGATCTCTAACAGAGGCATACAATGTGTGGAGGTTTGCACCAGTACTGCAGTCTCATACGGAAGAAATTATGTAACGTGCATTAAAGTCAACTGTCTCAGCTCGTCAGTCTGACCCGTAGTGAAGTATCACTTTCGTGTCAGCTCAATTAACTTTCGCCTGTAAACAATTTTAGCTAAGCCCGCCTGAAATTGACTGAATCAAATCCAGTACGATATAACCTTTTTTTTTTTCCATCGGCGCTTTGCGTTCACGGACAATAGGCTTATTCTTGCTTGCTCCGTGAGCTTATTATTGACAGCATCTGATGGAAACAAAACCCAACTTTTTTTCTTCTTTCTCAATACTTTATTTGTTCCGTGCTTTTGTACTTAGCGCAATTGCCTCTGGCTAAAACTTAACTATTGATATTGCAGAGAATTCTGAAGTTCATGAAAACTTGTTTTTCTATGTTTGAGCATTATGGATTTTTATATTGACCCTGCCTGGAGCCAAGAAGTAGTACACCAGCTCAAAGAACTCAAGCAGGAGTTCGATGTAAGTTGCCTGTAATTCTTTCGAAAGCTGTTTAACTGTTTTGTATTAGGATGGAGACATTACAGCAAAAGGATATGCAAAACGAAGAGACAGAATATTGTCCCTGTCGCAGCGGCTTTCTTCGTACTCAGGTACAATTCCCGTAAGTAGAGGGCCAATTCAGCAAACGGTCGCAGCTTGTGAGAATTCCATTCTTTGCTAACAACTACTAGAACCAGAATTCAGATGTGGCTTCCGACCGCTCTTCCGTTTTGACAGGGTCCACTAGACCTGCAGACTCCGCGTCTTTTGACGAACGTGACGAATTATTAGCTGGTCGTGAATCTAGCATGTACACCACTATAGCTGACTCTTCAATTGAATCTTTTCAGCCCGGCACGCGAGAAATTTATCATAACCAAAACTACGAGACTCCATTATTGGGTAAAATTTCTGCAAGTCCGCAAGGCCTCGTCTCAAACACTTTGGCGGATAAATATCAGTTGCAGAAACCGCTTGATCCCCGGGATTTGCATAGCGGGGATATTGGCTCAAAAGTGCATACCTTTGACAATCTACCATCGATTCTGCGCCATCGTGGTCAGACCTTGCAAAGGCAAAACGCATTTATATCGCTTGACAGTAAAGGAAAGGAGATTTCCGCGTTATCATGGGAGAAACTGTCCTCCCGCGCGGAAAAAGTAGCACAATTAGTACGAGAAAAGTCCGGTTTATATTGTGGGGACCGGGTCGCACTCTACTACAGCGATTTGGAAGTCATGGATTTCGTGGTCGCATTGCTTGGATGCTTTTTAGCTGGAGTGGTAGCTGTTCCCATGAACCCTGCCTCGCCTTTCAAAGATATTACGCACATTCTAAGCAATACACAGGCACATTTAGTTTTGACAACGGATGCTAGTTTAAAGAATCTACACCGCTTACTAGCATCCCAGAAGTTACAATGGCCGAAAGGAATTGAATGGTGGAAGACAAATGAGTTTGGGTCATATCATCCGTCTAAAAATGCTGATCCTCCAGCTCTGCAAGTTCCAGATCTTGCTTACATTGAATTTTCACGTTCTCCAGTTGGTGAGCTTCGCGGAGTAGTTCACTCACACCGTACTATTTTACACCAAATGACCTGTCTTACCGATATGCTGAATAGTAAAAAACAACCAGGCAAAACACCTGATCATGGCTTTCGAGTCCTTTGCAACTTGGATATCCGACAGTCTATAGGACTAATAATTGGTATTCTTTTATCTATTTATGCAGGAAATACAACGGTATGGATTCCTCAATTGACGTTGGCTACTGGTGGCCTTTATGCAAACATCATATCTCGCTATAGAATCAGCATTATTCTTTCCGATTATCCTGGGCTCAAGCAAGTGGCATATAATTATCAATCCTTTCCCCATCTCACTAGAAATTTTTCAAAAAAACAACCCGTCAATCTCTCTTCTATAGTCTGGTGTTTAATTGACGCTGTGACTGTGGACACAGAATTCCACGAAATTCTCCAAGATCGTTGGTTAAAACCTTTAGGAAGCAAAAACTATAGGGACGTAATTGCTCCTTTGCTAACCCTCTCAGAGCATGGAGGTATGGTTATCGCTATGCGAGATTGGCTAAAAGGGCAAGAAAACCTAGGTTGTAGAATTGAGTCATCATCCATGGATGATGAGAATTGTGGGCCTACAGACCTTTCTGAGGTTCTTCTTGATAAGGCCTCACTGACAACTAATTCAGTTAGAATAGTGACTTCCTCTCCTAGCAGAAATAGTATTTCGGAGGACTCTAGAAAGTACATTCGAGTTGGAGGGTTTGGATATCCCTTACCTGATGCCACCCTTGCCATCGTAAATCCTGAAACTTGTATGCTGTCTCCTGAAATGCAATTAGGTGAAATCTGGATTGATAGCCCTAGTCTAAGTGGTGGATTTTGGGGATTGGGAAATGAAACAAGCGTCGTTTTTCATGCAACCTGCTGCGATTTTAACGGGCCTGTAGACATGGAATTTTTACGCACTGGACTTCTTGGGTTCATTTTCAACGGAAAAGTCTATGTTCTAGGGCTTTATGAAGATCGCCTACGCCAAAAGGTTGATTGGGATAATCCAGCTAAAGTTGCGGAAATAAAAAATGGTCCACTGGCGGATCCTCTGATGGAGTATCGGTACCACTATACTTCTCACCTGGTACATACTATCATGAGAAGTGTTCCACAGGTTTTTGACTGTTCCGCATTTGACACTCTGGTTAATGGGGAATACCTTCCAGTGCTAGTTTTGGAGTCTACTCTTGGTAGTGCACAATCTGCTCCTAGCGCTCTTCCACAATTCAATTTGGCGGCACTTAATGATTTGGCCGAAAAGGCAATTGAAGCAGTTTTTGAAGGTCACGAAGTTCGTGTCTATTGCGTGCTCATTACTGCTCCGAATACTTTACCCCGTATTGTTCGCAGTGGTAGGTCCGAAGTTGGTAACATGCTTTGCAAACGAAAATTCGATCTTGGAATTCTTCCAGCAGTCTATGTAAAATTTGGCATAGAGAAAGCCATCCGCAGCTTGCCTGTGGGCCAAGATATAGACGGAGGCATTTGGTCTCCTGCTGTTTCCCAACTTAGAGCTGATGGGCTGTTTGAAAACGAGAAGCAGTTTTCAGGTGTTGACTTTAGAGATACTGCGATTGACAAGCGGACATCGATATCCCTGTCTAAATTTGAATCTATCATGCATATTTTGCAATGGCGAGTGTCTCACCAAGGTGATGAGCTTGCCTTTAAAACTATCGACAGTAAACTCCGCGAAGGTTCAGGCATATCATGGAAAAAGTTTGATCGGAAAATAGCAACTGTTGCATTAACATTAAAGAATAAGTTGCATATGATGTCTGGAGACCATGCCATACTAATGTACACTCACTCCGAGGACTTCGTGGTAGCCTTTTACGCTTGCATAGTTACGGGCGTAATTGCGGTTCCAATTTCTCCCATTGATTGCAACCGACTGCAAGAAGATGTTCCAGCACTTCTGAACATTGTAAAAGATTATGATATCAAATCAATTCTTGTTAACAATGAAACTGATTCGGCAATGAAATCAAAAGTAGTATCCAATCATTTAAAGCAGTCGGCGAATGTTGCAAAAATCCCACTCCCACAATTTTTCAATACGACCAAGGTAAAAATTGCAGCAACTGGGTGTCAAGAACATTGTCTGTTTCCTAGAGCAGAATGGTTGGTACTCACAGCCACTTGTGTTGTATGGCTTTATTGGACACCAGATCACCGCAGAATCTCAGTTCGACTTAGCCATAAGACCATTATGGGTATGGCTAAGGTTCAGAAAGAGACATGCGACATGTCTCCTACAAAACCATTGATTGGATGTGTGCGCAGTATAAGCGGTCTCGGATTTCTTTACACGTGTATTATGGGGATATACATTGGCACCTCAACGCTAATTGTTTCGCCAATTGATTACGCAAACAATCCACTCTCATTTTTCTTAACCTTGTCCAGGTATAAAATAAAAGACGCGTATTCAACCCCTCAGATGATTGACCACGCATGCTCAGCGCTGCGTCCAAGGAGTTTCAATCTGTCAGAAACCAAAAACCTTGTTATCGCTTTTGATAACCGCCCTAGAACTGACATCTGCAAACGCTTACGAGTATTGTTTTCTCCTACTGGTCTTGAGAGTACGTCTATTAATATTGCGTACTCGCATGTGTTAAACCCTATGGTAACGACACGGTCTTACATGTCTATGGAACCTGTTGATATTTGGTTAGATCCAATTGCCTTGCGGCAGGGATATGTATCATTAGTAAACCCAGAAAATTATCCCAACTCACTACATTTGCATGACTCTGGAATGGTTCCTATTGGCACTCAGGTAGCTATCGTAAACCCTGAGACTTGTCGGTTATGCAAAGTTGGTGAATATGGTGAGATATGGATTTACTCCGAGGGCAACGTGGATTCATTTTATAAGCCATGTGATAATTTTACTGACGAACGAATGAAGGGACGAATTCTTGACGGGGATGGCGATGTGCTGTACGCACGAACTGGAGATCTTGGCTTTCTTCACACCATAACGCAAGCAGTACCTGGTGATATAACCATGAACTTGCAAACTCTGTTTGTTCTCGGGTCAATTGGCGAGACGTTTGAAGTATTGGGGCTTAGCCATTTTCCTTTAGACATTGAGAGATCAGTGGAAAGCTGCAATCGTGCAATACTTCGCGGCGGTAGCGCTGTTTTTCAAGCCGGCGGATTAATTGTGCTAGTGGTAGAATGCATTCAAACTTCGTATTTGGCAGCACTAGTTCCAGTTATTGTAAACACAGTTTTGGATGAACACCAGTTTGTCGTTGACATTGTTGCGTTTGTTGGAAAAGGGGATTTTCCTCGGTCTCGGTTGAATGAAAAGCAGCGCGGCAAGATCTTGGCGGCTTGGGTTACCAAGAAGCTGAACTTAAAGGAAGTGTATGGAGTTAGTCAAGGTGAAAGAAGTTTGATAAACTCCTTGAATTTCCGTCCAATTTATTCGCCGAATACACCAGGAGGGTTAATAGATGATGCAGAATCGATATCAATATTTAGTATGGCCGCGCCTATGAATTGCGGAAGTGCGAGTGGTACCATGGTTGAAGAATCCGTCAACAACAGGTTGTCAATGGTGGCCAGTATATCTAGTCGCAATAACGGTTGGTAACGAAAGCTCAATGGTCAAGATTTAGAAATAAGGATAGGAGGGTATTTATTATCCTATAGTTTTATAGGTTTGTTTAGTTAAAAGTATGAATTGGTTTATTGTATATCATTCAATCTGGTTTTCTAATCCTTGTTCTTTTCCGTCATAAGTAACCCGAGATTAGTAGTTCTAGCTCTTTAACGGTTTTAATATTTCAGTCGACGCCATTAGACGGATACAATCAAAGATATTGGAAGCGCTAGTTTGGTAGTTCATTCACGCTGTTCCTGTGTAAAATAAAATATAATAAAAGTTAAACAATAGTATAGATTATTTGACAGAAAATGTCAGAGCAAAACTAACTCTATTTTAACAATCTCAAGTTTGAACTAAGGCTTCATCTGGCTTGAACTACTTCTATTATCTCTGCAGAGAAGCTATTCAAGTTGTTGTTACGCATAAGATAATTCTAAATTCTATGAGTTTAAGTCACAAGTACTAAATCAAATAGTAATAGGAATATTTTCACTGGTTGTCCGGTATCGGCGCGTGAACTTTAAAAAAAAAAAAAGCCAACATTGACTCACAAAGGAATTGCAAGGAGGAAAATTCAGTATATTTAGGCTTGAACCTCTCAAAGACTTCTGAAAAAAATTCTCAGCATCACTCTTGCTATCGCGCTAATTTTATTTCCATCACGAGGAACTCACCCAATGTTCGCATTTAAGAGAGCTCAGCAAGCCCAGATGGCTTCAAAGCAATTACTCAGGTATTTATTTATTAATAGCAAGCTTGATGGTCTTGTTGCTAACTAGCATAGAACATTCACTGCTGCAAAGTCAATGAAGACTGAAAAGAAACTGAATCAATTCTCGGATATTATCACTACTCCTAAGTCTCAAGGTGCATCCCAGGCAATGCTCTATGCTACTGGCTTCAAGGATGAGGATTTCAGCAAAGCTCAAGTCGGTATTTCAAGTGTGTGGTGGTCCGGCAACCCTTGCAACATGCATTTGCTCGATCTCAACTTTAGAGTTAAGGAAGGTGTAGAAAAGGCAGGCCTCAAAGGTATGCAATTTAATACTATTGGTGTCAGTGATGGCATATCTATGGGTACCAACGGTATGAGATACTCTCTACAGTCCAGAGAAATTATTGCCGACTCCATCGAGACTATGATGATGGGTCAGCACTACGATGCCAACATTTCCATTCCTGGTTGTGATAAAAACATGCCTGGTACTCTTATGGCCATGGGTCGTGTCAATAGACCCTCCATCATGGTTTACGGTGGTACTATTGCTGCTGGTACTGGTACTTGTGGTGCATCTAAAGACCAACCAATTGATGTTATTTCTGCATTCCAGGCATATGGTGCTTATATTTCCAACCAGATTGATGAGACTGAGCGAAAGAGCATTGTTCAGCGTGCCTGTCCTGGTGCTGGTGCTTGCGGCGGCATGTATACAGCCAACACAATGGCTTCCGCTGCTGAAGTCATGGGTATGTCTCTTCCTGGTTCATCATCCTCTCCTGCAGAGAGTGCCGAAAAGCGCCAGGAGTGTCTTGATGCTGGTGAGGCTATCAAGAACCTCTTGAAGCTCGACCTAAAGCCCAGAGACATTATGACCAAGGCTGCTTTTGAGAACGCCA
>JAKVQY010000604.1:0-11005 GCA_030463045.1 Geotrichum macrosporum | reverse complement strand
GTTTTTTTTTTTTTTTTTTTTTTTTTTTTTTTTTCTTTTTTTTTTTTTTTTTTTTTCCCTTTTTTTTCTGTAATGTAGTTTTTATTTTATCAAAAATTTTTTTTTTTTTTTTTTTTTTTTTTTTTTTTTTTTTTTTTTTAAAAAAAAAAAATTATTTTTTTTTTTTTTTTTTTGGGTTTTTTTTTTTTTTTTTTTTTTTTTTTTTTTTTTTTTTTTTTTTTTTTTTTTTTTTTTTTTTTTTTTTTTTTTTTATTTTTTTTTTTTTTTTTTTTTGTTTCTTTTTTTTTTTTTTTTGTGTTTTTTTTTTTTTGGAGTTTTTTTTTTTGCACAGTTCTTCTTGGAAATTAGCCATGCTCTTGTTGACAAACTAAGATTTTATTCAAAGTTTTGGCTTTTCTTTAAATTTTCTAGCGCTGTCCTGTTTTGTGAACCTGAAACACTGTATAAAATTACAATTAATCATCAACGCACAACGCAAAATATAATGTCCACAGACTCCACACAACACTTTTTTCATTATAATCATCATCATCATCATTGTCCACCATCTCCTCGTTTTTCTCACCAAAAAAAACCTTCTGACCTGCTCATCATGAGCTCACATTTCTCCACTGCAGCATTGACTCAAAATCCATCTACCACTACCATGTCCTCACCCTCAATAACAACATCAATATCCTCGCCTTCGTCCATACTACCCGCCTCATCCACTAGTTGCCATGATGATACATTTACAGTTCCTTCGCCAAATGCTAAAAATAACACACTCCCGCCGCCGCCATCACGGCCCCTCCAGTTGCCCAAACGGTCTCGCAGTCCTCGTCGTTTCCGAAATGCGAAAAACCTCTCTTTAAACGTGCCAGCTCTGTCCCAACTTTCATCTCTCTCTCTCAACTCCCCCTCCGCCAGTTTGCAAACTGCCCCCATCCGCACTTCAACCGTAAGAGACCTCGCCCCACCGCAAACTAGCACGCCTCCCACCACTTTCGCCGCTTCCTCATTTCGAAAACTTGACATGTTAGCAAACTCTCTGAAATCTCCAGCTACTGCCACGCACCACGCGCCTTTGGTTTGCAAAAAGTCCTCACAGCATTTCAGCATGTCCTCACCGCTCGACCTCTCCCCATCCTATCCCAAGTCAAGATCCATGGACGCCATTTCACTACCCTCAATTTACACTGCTAAACAACAACCACTGGCGCAACCACTGGCGCAACCACTGGCGCAACCAAATTCTCCCCGTAATGCCCCCAGGTCAAAACTGTCCCGCTCCCTATCAATAAAAATCCCCGACTCTCCCCAAAATATAACTGCGCCAAATGACGGCTTGCGTACAGACTTTTCTTTTCCTCCATCAACCTCTCCACCAGAACCACCCAATCTAGGATTCTCTTCGCATTCAAATACTAACTCAACTGCCTCCGATCG
Organism: Geotrichum macrosporum; assembly: GCA_030463045.1. NCBI lineage: Eukaryota > Fungi > Ascomycota > Dipodascomycetes > Dipodascales > Dipodascaceae > Geotrichum > Geotrichum macrosporum. The sequence continues at coordinate 9,577 of JAKVQY010000604.1, read as the reverse complement.
AGTCGTTCTAGTCAACTCCATCCCATCCTTTGCAGAAGAAAATATGGAAACTGCAGTCGACGCCTACCCCAATGGTCCATTGCTTATCATTGGCCCAAACATTTACCTCTACTCTGCCCCTACTCGCGAAGAGGCAGCAAAGTTTGACGTTATCATTAACGTTGCCAAAGAAGTTGCAAATCCATTCAACTCTGTCGATCATTCCCGAGGTAACCCAACAACCGTACAGGACTCAAACTCTTTTAGCTCTTGTGGCTATTTGACTTTTTCAGAGTCTCTCAACTCTGACTTTTCCTCATCCCTACCCTCGTCCCCACCGTCATCTGTGGAGTCTGACATTGCTATGTCGTCTCCTCTAATGCCTGCAGATGAAGCAGCATTGTCCCCAATGGTACCTGCAGAGCCTTGGGACCCCTTGTCATCATTATCGAACCAACCTCATACCCCCGAATACATTTACGTACCCTGGAGTCATACATCTAAACTCACTACAGACCTAGAGTACCTGACTACACTTATGGAAACAAGATCAGCAGAAGGTAAAAAAATTCTCGTGCACTGTCAATGTGGAGTGTCTCGTTCTGCCTCGTTAATAGTAGCCTATGTCATGAGCCAGAACCGATGGGGTTTACACCAGGCGTACTCGTGGGTCAAGGAAAAGTCGCCCGCAATATCGCCAAATATGACTTTAATATATCAATTGATGGAGTGGGGCAAGATGCTAAACATTCCGAGTACCAACGACAGTTACGACGACGAGGATGAAGATCACTTTCGCTCAGAATACGATGATACCACTAACGATGAAACCGCATGAGCTTTTGCTGGACCCAATATCAAAGCATAAAACAGTCGTCCCACGGATGCAAAAGAAACCGGTATGACTTTAACAGGACAAATATTAACCCTGTATGTATTTTTTTTATCATTATTACTATTTTTTATTATTATTATTTTGATCGGGGAATTGTTTTTTTTTTTTTTTTTCTGTTACGTATTTCTGTCAGCAAAGTATCCTTTTGTTTTCAGCTATTTATATTTCATTTCATAGTCTGAATGATTCCTTTATTTTATTCATGTAAGTTTTTTCTCTGTTCTCTGGTAAACCTCCTCTGGCTGGTTTTTTTTCCACATACATGCACACTATATTAAGCCAGATGTTGAATTTTCATTAAGATTTAGACCTTGAAGAATCTCAGATGCCTTTACAATAACTTGCTGTGCCGCCGCAGATTCGTCACCAACTAGCTCTTTTCTGTCTTCTTGGCTTGGCTCATCATATTCTTCATACTCTTCTTCATCTTCCTCATACTCTTCTTCATCTTCATACCCTTCATCTGATTCATACTCGTCTTCGTCTTCGTCTTCTTCCAGCGCGTCTTCATCATAGTCATCATCGTCTTCGTAGTCTTCATCGTCTTCATCGTCGCCGTAATCAGGTTCTTCCTCAAGATAGTCTTCAATGTGACCCAACTGCCCAAGTGGTAAACCAGTCCCTGCCTTGGTTGTCGCAAAAAATTGACTGTTGCTTTCAATGCTTGAAATGGGGGCTGGTTCTGTTCCCGCTGATGTTGAAAAAGACGCCTCTCCTTCCACCTTTTGCACAAATTTAGTATCTTTTCTTCGAGGTGACCTCGCCATGTCAACTCCTGGTGTACCACTTCCTCCTGGAGTACTGGGTCTTGGCGTCGAGACCGTTCCGACTGAATTACTCGTTGAGCTACTGCCGGGTCCGCCTGGCAACATGTCATTTCCCTTACCTGTTGTCGTTGCTGGTGTTGTTCCATCATGTACGCTATCTTCATCAGTTTCCCACTCACTCAAGTCAGCAATAGGTTCACGCCAAAAATTTAAATCAGTATACGTTTCTTCGCCTCTAAAAGAAGACTTTACTGGTGGAAAAAAATGGTCCACCAAATCAGCAATATGCACATAGGAGCTCTTGTATCCAGCTAGCTCCAGAAGTTCCATATGGACATCTCCAATTGAGTTGATTGTAAAAATTCGTGAGGAAGGTACCCCAACTGACCGGTAGGACAATGCATCTGTAATTCGGTTTCCAAACCCGGCGTAAAAGGGCGTCTCCTCTAACTCACCATACAAGATTTTAATATCTCGTAAGCAGGCCATCTTAAAAACCTCTGGTTTACGCATAATCACTTCGCGGCGTAATGCTGCCATAGTCCGTTCTGGAGACAAGATAACTGGCCCATCCGGAAGTTTAAATCCGTTCTGTTGTATCCCTTGTAAATAGTACCTAGTAGAGTCAGCTTGGCCAACAGATCTCGCTGTCAAGTACATTATGTTGTATCCGTTGCTAGCGATATCAGTAAAGAGTTTTCCAACGCCAGGGTGCGTCCAATCACGACCAATCATTGCCAGCACATGGCCTAAAGCATCAGACTTCGTAATTGTCCCATCAATGTCTGAAATCACAATGGGAACATTGTGTTGCCAGTAAAACACTTTCGCGTTGCACACTGCACGGCCTTGATTCACGCTGAAAGAAATATCGTTTGCCCCCGAGTTGAGGTTGAGCATTTTTAACTGATCCGATGTCAGACGCAGTGTCTTTGCATAGCTCTTTTCACCCCCATGCAGTTGGTCTTTGGTATCCTGAGAAGCAGCATACGTAGAAGATGCAGATGGTGATCCCTTGATGGATGAACTGTAAAGGTCTGAACGGGTGAACATATCGTCAGAGGTGTATCCGGCCTCATCGCTTTGGCCAAAAATGCGAAGGTTTCCCTCATCATCTCTGCTCATCAACTGTTCCAAATTGTCCTCTCCAAACTCTTCCATTAGAATTTTGCGAACTACCTCTTCCGACTGTTCAATGTCAGTCTCGTCAGACTTGTATCCCGTAATATCCAAAACGACATCGCCGTTATCCGTGATTTTAGCCGGAATGTTGATATCGGTTAGTTTACGAGACAATAGGCGTGCTCGCTCTATTATTTGTTCCTTCGTCAAAGGAGGTGGACTACTCTGACGGGCAAGTGTTGGAAAAGAATCAGCCCAATCATTCCGAGAAGATGCATAGGGAGACGCAGATGCAGGATAGGTCAGTGGTGGAGGTGTAGAAGGTGGTTCGTTGAGAATGGCTTGATCTCGCTCAGGTGAAGAGGATCTACTTCTCGTTCTCGAAAGGTCTAGAAAATCAGGCTCGGGAAATGGAGGAGGAGACTCTGAACCTCTTGGAGAAGATGTTGGTGAAATCACAGGTGAGGTCAACAATTCTGATGGGACCATTCCCTCTGTTTCAAACACAAAAAAAGCTTCTCCACCATCGCCTAGCTTCATAGGCAAGTTGACTTTCTCACCATTCACTAGTAGTTCGACCTATTCAAAACAGGTTAGATGGTTAAAAAAAAAAAAAAAAAAAACTTGGAGTTAACATGAAAAAGTACCTTCTTCTGAGATGGCCGCAGTAGAGAAAACTTTCCAAACCGAATATGAAACGGAGAACAAGACAAATCACCTACATAAGTTAGATTAATATTAAGATTTGTCTATTCAAACCTACCATTTTCCTGTTCGATGACAATCACATCAATGGCGCCACTCAGCGTGGCAGGATTGATGGAGTTCCATGTTTTTGATACCGAGCCAATCGCTCTACCGACGTATTGCATTTGAAGCGCGGGAGAGAAACTATGAGGTATGTAAGCGTAGATGTAGAATATGCTTATACAAGCAGCAAAAGAGATGCTATAATATCAAAAAGGGATATGTTTAAAAAGACCACAGAATAAGGAAAAAGGGAGGGAAGAAAAGAAGGAAGGTTGTGTAAAAGAGTGGGAGTTCAGCACATGAAATAAAGGGTGCAGTGAACACACATACACCTACTAGCTACCTGGTCATGTGACCAAACTTCCGCCACTTCAAACTGCTGAATTTGCTATACTCTTGAATTCTCAATAAACAATTGATATTGGAGTACTAGAAGAAGTCAATATGGCATTTTGACTGCTTTATTAAGTTTAGATATGGTGTGGCCTAGTATTCTTGACGTTGGTTTTAATACAAATTGACTGAAGTTGTCGTGAAGCTCATGACGACTCTGCTTCAAAACCAGCAATGAAAAGTGAGCTGTACCGAGTCGGATCTTGCTGAATGGAGGGCTGACTGCGTTCGATCCTTATTAACTTCCTTGGCTTTATACTCATATAAGTCTCATGTTGGTTGGTCGATTGGCATAAAATCAGGCCTGCTTCAAAGGAAATGGTCTTTGATTAGCACATGAAGCAATTGGAACGCCATATTTCAGTATCTTTTTAAAACGTCTCCAGCTTCGCTTGAGCTCTGCTTGAGCTCTGCTTGAGCTCTGCTTGAGCTTTGTCTGAGCTCTGCCTAAGCTTCACTTGGGCTCCTCTTGGTTCTTCCCTTTCTCTAGACTTGATTGCGGCCACGACCGTTGAAAAAGGGTCGAATTTAGTATGTACTCACGTGCCATGATACTGTGCCGAGTCATGAAACATGCGAAAAACCGTCACTGCAGAAACCCTTACCCATTATATCAGAAAATTTTTAAATACCTTCCTCAAATGTATAAATTTCATTTTTCTTCCTTTTCTTCTTTTCTCTTCAGCTTCTTTAAAACCCTTTTTCACCTTCCGTCCGTTTAAACGCCTAGAACTGCAATTCCCTAATTCCACCACTTTGTCATCTTTTTCTGATTTGCTCTTGACGAAAATCTCCTTTACAAAAACTCTGGACGTTGTTGATTTCATCTACTTCGTCTGTTTCCCTTTTCTTCTTTCGTTTTTTGTTTTATTTTTGCAAGCGCGTTCATCTACTGTAAACTACATTAGATTTTGTTGTTATCAAGCATTGGATTGAACCGGTCTTTGACAAGTTACTGCTTTGTATTGTTTCGTTTTGCCACTCCGAACCCTTTCTTCTGCCGCACTAGGTTTGGCTTTTCTAATCAATCGCACATTGTCCTAAGTAAAGACCTTCGATCTGGATTGTCTCCAAATAGAGCTTTTTTTATTAAATACATATTCCAAAGAAACAAAAAATATTCATATTCAAATCCTAACGGATTCTATATGGAATAAACGTGCATGGTAGTGTTGCAAGTGCTACCCTTTTCAAACGTGTGTCCACAGAGCTCTCTGCAGACTCAACCACAAGGCCTATCCTCCTCTTCTGAAACTCCAAGAGTCATGCCCGCTGCCACAAGTGTTGTGTATCGTCCTCCGCCGATAGACGTCGCTCAATCAATGGGCCGCAAGCGAAAACGTCAATCAGACGCCTTTAGCGAGGACGAAAATATGACAAAAGAAAAGCCAGTTAAGAAAAAGGCTGCTACTCTCACTCAGCAAGTCTTTGGTCAAAACATGTTCAAATCCTATGTAAAAAGTGCTTTAGATGAGCTTGATAAGGTATGGATAAAACCAATTTCCATCCAATTCTCTTGTCATTAGTACTAACGTTTTGAAATTAGCAAAACACAGAGCAAATGGACACTCTTGCATCAAGAATGGCCTCATCTACTGGACCTGAAAAGCTCACGTCTGGTCAGCAAGTTCTGGTACTAAGGGCCCTTACTTCTGAAATTGGAAGACTAGACAGGACCGCTTGTGTCACATTAATTAATGCCATTTTGGACATCAAATGGTCAAAGGAGTCTACAGAATTCATGAATATTTACGCCAGCTTTCTAAGTGTGCTAGTTTCTGGAATTCCTCGATGGTGGAGTAATGTGGCCCAGAAGCTGGTCTCTGAGTTCACACATGAAAATACCGAAATTCATCATTCTGTTTTCAAGTACATTCTGAGTCTCATGCCTACGTCTACAACATCTCTTCCTAACATATTTCAAAAGAATTATCCCCACAAAAGCGAATCTACTAAATACATTCTCAGGTATATTTCAAATTTACTTTCAGTAGTTGAATATGCTCCTGAAGTAAGAACGGCTGTCTGGGCCTTAATCATGGAGAAGACTGTTGAGCTTGATGTGGAATTACAGGATGAGTTAGACGATAATGATGAGGACGACGACTTTGACCAAATTTCGGACGACGAAGAAGACGATCCCGAAAAAGCTAACAGTGGAACCGCTGCCACTCTGGACCAAATCACTGCAATGGCAGGAGATGCCGGCGACTCAGATGAAGAGGACGATAATGGTTCCGAGGTTTCTGAGTACGAAATTGAGGATATTGGCATGAGCTCTTCCACTGTGCGTAGCAAGCTCGATTCTGTTATGAGCTTGCTACTAAATTACCTAGACACTTGTTTCAGCGAGTCTGAAATTGAATCAGGTGAAGGGCAGACTCTTTTCGTCACTCTTCAAAATCTTTTTAAAACTTATATTCTATCTACATATCGTACTCGCTCGGTTCAGTATCTGCTCTTCTGGGCTAGTCATGCAAATCCGCTTTTAATGGATGCATTCTTGGCATCTCTCCTGGAAACCGCTCTTTCACCTAGAGAAAATATGGAGAAGAGGCTTAAAGCCATGCAGTACATTTCATCCTTCATTGCACGGGCTAAGGGTCTCTCTCAAACGCAAATTGTATTTGTGATTTCCATTCTTGCCAGTTGGCTTGATCGTTATGTGGAAGAACGCGAAGCAGAAGTTGACACCATAGCTGGAGGCATGGGTCGGTTCAGATTATTTTACTCTGTGACTCAAACTATCATGTACATATTTTGTTTCCGCCACGCACTACTGCGTAAAACCACTACTATTCAACGCGATGAAAGCGAGCAGGATTACGAGGCTCGGGCCAAAGTCAAGTCTTCTTCAGATTCAGTATGGGAGTGTGATCTGGACAAACTCTTCCGTCGCCTGATCATTACAAAATTCAATCCACTGAGGTATTGCCGCCGAACCGTAGTGGCCATGTTTGCACAAATTGCGCAAAAGGAGGATTTGGTTTATTGTTTCACAATCATGGAACAAAATAGACTCGGTGGTAAACGGAATTCTTCCGCTATCTCTAGCAACAGTAATGAAGACAATGCCAAAACTGCTGCTTCGTCTTCGTTACCTTCTACATCAAACGCTTCAAATGCTTCCGGATCAGCTACCTTGGGGGCTGGCACAGTCGTAGGTGACGTTCTTTGGCGCAAGAATAGCGACTTTGTAATGCTCGATGCATATTTCCCATTCGATCCTCTTAACCTCCCACAATGCAAAGAGCGTATCCAGACATTATATGTTGAGTGGGCAGACGTCGCTGACTCAGAATCAGATAGCGGAAGTGACTATGATGAAGAAGAAGAGGATGATGATGGTGAAGACGAGGGTATCGAGGATGATAGTGTGATGGTTGTTGAACTTCTGTAAGAGGCTCTCAGCATGTATTTTATAATGGTATTTAATTATTTTTTTTCTCATTTTTTGTTTCTGCCTTTATTCATGTAAATTCTTGTATTTTTTGAATATTAAAAGTTTGGTCAACTGTATTTTGATATCCATGCTCAAGTAATGATAGTATAAGAGAAGAAAGATTGCATGGTAGCAAGTAGAGAAAAATCTTCTCTGAATTTTGGTTGTGAGCATTTGGTGTCTACGTAATAAGGATTTGTGAGTTAAAACCCTGAAATGAAAAAACTCCATTGTCTACTTTTACTCATCGGCGTTATTTTTTTTTTTCAATTTTACGCGCCCGTATGCCTCATAAACCAAATTTAACCTGGCCTGTACTCTTAAAATTATATCCAAAAAATAATGCAAAAGTGAAATTCTATTAATTATCCATTTACTCATGTTTTTCTGTTCCTAAGAAAACCTCTGCTTTTTATGACTAGGCCCTGAGCCTGCAACACCCGGTGGAGATGCCCTCATATGCTTGTGTTTATAAGCATGTCCATTGCCATGCTTCTCCGCATGTTTCTTCTCTTCGTGCAAAATTCTCTGCAGTCTAGTTTCTTCTTCAGAGGGTTTTGACCCGTGCTCTTCTTTCCAGCGGCGTCTAAAATCCTCAGCTTCCGCATCATACCTTCTTGTTTTTTCTCGGTATTCCTCTAATTTCTTGTTATTAAAGTCTTTAATGTCTTTTGTCTTCTTCAAGTATGGTTCCTTCTCATCGTCGGGAAGTTCACGCCACATCCTACCCAATGCAGCCCGTACTTCGTTACGAGCTGCTTTGGCTGCGCTATCTTTCGTTTTCTCTTGTTTCAAGATATCGCACTCTTGCCGGCACTTTTCCCAAAAGTCTTTCTGGAAGATTAGAAAGGGATTTGCACCAGAGCGTTCTGGCTTCATTGGACGCTCGCCAAGCTCCTTGACCATATCAAGTCGCATTCGCTCATTGTCGCTAGCTTGTCTATCTTCTTTTAGTCTTTTCAGAATAGCTTCTGTACTGTTTTCGTCCACCTCTTTTCTATTATATTGTGGATTCGGAGCCAGTTGAGAATTTTGTGGCAATTGTTGCGCCCCCAAGTAATGCATTGAGTTTTCCATAACATTTATCGATCCAATGACTGACGAAATCTGTAAAGGCTGTTGCTGATGGGATTCAACATTCCTCATTAAAGGCGTTCCGCTCATAGAGGATGCTGGCGTGGAATGACTCGATAGGCCTGAAACAGAACGCTGCTGCATGCGGAGGTTATTCTGGTAATTCTTCGACGGACATAGCGGTTGAGGGATCTTGATTTGCCCAATTAGACTTGTCAACACTTCGCTTGCAGCTCGTAATCCAGATAGATAGGCACCATGTACAGTTCCAGGATGACTGCGGCTTGTTGCCTCGCCAGCGAAAAATAATGATTCGCCGACTGGACGAGCCAGCAAATCGTAATCTGCACCTGTAGCCCCCAGGCCAAGATACGAACAAGATCCGCGTGAAAATTTGTCAACCTGCCATCTGGTCACAATAGATTCAAGCAACTTACCGCTACGTACTTTAGGATACACGCACTCCAAGGACTTGACAGCCGTCTCAACAATAACTTCATCCGACTCACTAGCAATCTCAAGTGCTGCTGCTCCAGAAATCATACCTATTAAGCACGGTTTTCCAACTGCACTGGATACGTTGTAGAAGGACGAAAACATGCCTCGGCTATTCTTATAGCTTTCCTGATCAGATTTGTCATTACCTTGTTGTGCTTGACAAATAGAAATAATGTCACGATCGGTGTCCCAAAATGCTTGTTCATAGACCAAACATACTTTATTCATGACACCAAAACCAAGTTTCTCAATGCTGTCCGACTTCCACTTTGGGAGATCTGGGATAAACTGGATGGTGCGATCCTTTAAAACACCAAGAGGCGCTGTAACAACCACACGGTCGGCTTTAATCTGTTCTTCATTTTCCAAAAAGATTTCTGCACTTTTGTTTAAATATTCAACAACACTTACACAGGACTTGAAGCGGACATCAAGCTTGTCCTCATACGAATACAAGCCACGCGCTAAAGACATGTATCCATTCTTTACAACTGAGGGGTGTCCCGTAAAAGGTTCGCCGGTTTGATGGTTCCAATTTCCCAAACTCAAGTCATCTAAGCATGCGGCACTTTGAGATTCCATCTTTGCGTAATACCAGTTCAGAAGACGCAATTCTCGAGGAGTTATTTTAGATATCTCTTGCAACTGGCGAAGAAG
>JAKVQY010000603.1:0-11090 GCA_030463045.1 Geotrichum macrosporum | reverse complement strand
CTCTGGGCCGCTTCCTTCTTTTCTGAGTCAGAAGGGAATGCGGTGGGGCTAAAATTCTTGGCCTCCTTAAAAGGGAGACCAGGAAGATTAGGTAGATTAGTTAAAGTGTCTTTGTATTCATTACATCCTACGACAATATCACGTAATGCAAATAAAACTTCACATGCTGCTAGGGAGTCAAATGCTTTTCAATATATGAACAGCTTAAATTCAGCATACAGCCTTAAAAATCTTCTGTAACAATCATTAAACGAAGAATAAAAGTTACTAAAAATTTGAAGGCCGAAAGATAGGCAGCAGTGCTAGAAAATTGGAGGGGACTTAAATCAAACCTGTATTGTGTCAAAGTCAAATTCATAAATGGAGATTTTGCATGTATGCAAATAATTTACAATTTATTCTTGAAGACTATAATCTCAATGTTGAATAAATGGCACAAATAGTCTTGAAATTAAGAGCAAAAACATGATTGTATTTAGCAGAAAATTAATAGCCAACATCTAGAAAAAACATACGAGTATACTTAGTTGGAAAATACAGCTTTGAGTCTTACTTGTATGAGATTTGCCTCTTATATTATTATGTTTGGTTTATTTATAAGACAGAATTGTCATATAATGCTATGTTGTGTGAGCAATTTTTGAACAAAAATGCCGCCAACTGAGGAGGAGGTTAATCCTGCACCAAGCATTGAAAACTAATCTGCTTCAACCACACAATAAAAAATTGGCAAATAAATGAAGCAAAAATGAGGGGAAAAAGATAAAAGACATTGGTTAGCAAAATCTCACGAAAGACTGTGTCGTGCTCTCTAAAATGATACAGTGATGTTTGAAGAAAGTTGTGTAAAAGTCGCCTTTGCGTGAGCACTGTACACAAACAGTCAAATTCTCACAGACTTCACCATGAAGATTTTTAAAATCAAATACGCTTTTCCGAGCTGTACCCTTAAAACGCCTATTAACCTTCCCGAAATTGAAGGGTGACAAATAATCCCAGAGAGCAGGAAGTTAAGAACTGATTTATAATTGCTTCCGCCGACTCAAATGGCCATTCACAAGGCTATTACCTGAGAAATTCCGAAACCAATTCTAATGCATAATGAAAATGTTGGCTTATTAAGAAGATTTAACCTTGAACGCAGTCCTAGCCCTGTGTTTGACACAGTTGAGCCTAAGCAATAACTGAAAGTACTCTCAGCAAAGAGCATCCTGGAAAAAAATGATAAACAATGTGAGATAGAATCAACCCAACAATCAACACGGCAGCTTGTAGAAAGGTATGTTCCCTGACCTCAAATTCCATAGAACCAGGGCGTACAGAAGTCGATAAATCTATGAAATTAGTATGAAACGTCTTTAACCATACTCTTAGTTGAGCTCCAGCTTAGACGTAGAACTGCCGAGGTATTTGCTTATATAATTTATTATCCATAGTTTGATTGGCCGGTGAAGACTGGTTGCTGCCGTATAGCGGTGGTAACTGATCTGACGGCCATTCGCATTTAGCAGGTAACTTTAGTCACCTATGGCTTTCAAGGCCATCAAACCAATGTCAATCGCAATTATCACTGAGTGCTCTAATTCATGGTGGGTATTTACTTGAAGTACCAGACTTGCGACTCATAAATCCTTACAAAACATTATTTATTACTGATTGCTTTTGAGACATATTACAGCAGTTCGTTAATATTCTTATAGACTCAAACGTTACCATCTAAAACTTTGACCTCTACTTTGTGTCCCAATTTTTTATTTTTTTTTATTTTTTTTAATTGATATTTTTTTTTTGGTATTTGATTTTCAACCTTCCAACTCATCCCTTTTAAAGCTCATTGCAAGTAATATTTTCATACTGCAAGTAAAACTTTACTCTACTGACTTCCGAAATTCAATTTGATTGTTTCTGGCTTGTTTCTGTTAGGATCTTTGGGTCTGAGCTTCTGGGGTTGTTCAAATTCTTAACACCGCGGATCTTGTCCACTATCACTACCGCCACCACTAGCCTTTACGCGGTTAATTAATCCATGGCTTCTGGGACTGGGAGGGATTCAGTTATGGCAAACACCAGATTAAAAGAGACTTCTTCTCTTCCCGACGCTCCTGGCCAAAAATCAGAAACAGCACCTGACACCAGCAATAATGTGAAGAGCAGTTTTCGTCGAGTGAAAGCTCGATCCTCTAGGGCCTGTGAAGTGTATGTTATATATTTTTGGATTTGGGGAATTGCAGGGCCTAACGTTTATGTAGCTGCCACGCTAGAAAAGTTAGGTGTGATGTCGAAAAGCACCATCCTTGTACCGTGAGTCTATATTTCAATCGCAAATTATGGACTTTCTAACTGTTTAGAACTGTGCTGCATTTGGCTGTGAATGCCGCATTCCCGAGCCTAAGCGTCGCAAAGTGCCAGTTCGACGAAAGTAAGTCTTTCTCAGAGATCATAGTTTTTCTATCTTGGCTAACGTATTTGAGATACAAACACGCAACTGAGGACACAAACTCGCCAATTGCGCCGCAGCCGGCCGCTCTATCATCGCAATCGGAATTACCGCGCACATCTCTTTCAGCAACCTCGGAACCAATTTCTGTAGTAATTCCTGAAATGATTTCGCACATCCCTTCACAACCTTCAACAATCCACCTTGAATCTCAACGTACAAACAAAGGAGAATTACCCCTGAACGATATTCAAAAACAAGGGTTGGAGAAAAGGTTGCCATTAAACTCCAATAATCAATCTGGCGCTTCCGAACAACCCTGGATGAATAAAGCCAAATTGGAAAGTCAAACGGATGCCTTTACTTTTCTAGGCTCTTCTTCGACCGTCAATATGCTGTTTGAACCTCAGGATGAGGGATCAACATTTCACTACGAACTACCAAAAAACATTGGGTATAAATCTTCCAGATTAAATGATTTGGACAATGAGGAGCTAGAGATTCTCAAGTTTCGCGGTGCTTTTCTACTTCCACAAAGGGATCTGTGTGACGACATTATTGAAGCATACTTTGAAAAAATCCACCCAACAATTCCTATATTGAATCGCTCTCAATTCATCCGCAGGTATAATGACACTAATAATCCCCCGTCTCTTCTCTTGCTTCAATCAATGTTACTGGCGGGTTCCCGCGTATGTAAGAATCCCGCACTCTTCGATGCTAGTGGTAGCTCAGATCTTGCTAGTGTCACATTTTATAAACGTGCAAAGGCGCTTTTTGACGCAAATTTTGAAACTGACACAGTTACAATTGTTCAAAGCGTCATGCTTCTTAGTTGGTGGTGGGAGGGGCCAGAAGATGTAACAAAAAATTCATTCTACTGGTGCCGAGTGGCTTTGAGCATAGCGCAAGGATTCGGAATGCACCGCAGTGTGGACAATACTTCCATGCCTTTGGCAACTAAACGTACATGGAAAAAAATTTGGTGGACACTGTTCTCGCGTGATCGCTGGGTTGCAGTTGCTCTTGGCCGACCTGTTCTTGTAAATTTAGAGGATTCTGATGTGAGTATGCTTACAGAAGATGACTTTATTGAAGACGAGCCTGGTATTCCCTCTCTTTACCCCGTTAATCGTATAAATGTCTTGACCTTTATTCACACAGTCAAACTTTCAGAAATTATGGGTATGGTGTTGAAGCAGCAATTTTCAGTCAATGCTGAAATTTCTCGACGACAAAACAAAGTACCTGTTGTGAGCCACTGTGATATGGCTATGGGATCTTGGATGAGCAATTTGCCTTCAGAAATTAAATATTCTGTCAAAGACAAATCTAAGCACAATATTTTTGTGGCTATGTTACATGCTCAATATTACACAGTGCTATGCTTAGTACATAGGTCCAACGTCTTGAGGAAGGGAGCACACTCCTCTCATCATCCGTATCCCTCCTGGGGTATTGCATTTCAAGCAGCTCACATGATATCTCGAATTTTAGAAAATATTCTCCATTTTGACGAATGCCGTGATCTACCTGCATTTTATGTGTATACTATTTTTTCTGCTATGATCATGTTATTATATCAAACCGAGTCGCCGGTTCTGTCAGTGGTAGAAATTGCGAAAAAAGCATTTGAAACATGCTCCACAGCTTTGAATGAAGTAGGAAAAACTTGGTTTGTAGCTCGCATGATCCGGAAATTGTTTGAACAATTAGACTCTAATAAGACTCTTCGTGATCAATTTGTGAGATCAGCTCGCAAGCGTGCTGAAACTTCTTCAGAAACTATGGATCGTCACCAGCGCGCTAAGAGGGCCAAAGCTCAAAGAAAACAAAAGTCTGAGCCACTTGAACCTGCGAATGTATCAGAGTCGATTTTGAGCTCAAGGACTCAGGACGACTTTCCACTTTCGTCCTCAGAAAACCAAGGGAATTCCCCTCATGGGGCATCGGCTGCTGTTGATCAAGGAGCGTGTAATCCGAGAATGTCTCCTCCTGCAACTAATATTCGAAACATTTGCAGCAAGCAGTCTAATGTTTCTCTTAACTCAAATCCATCTTCGTCGATGGACAGGATCTCCGCTACAAACACCTCACCTACCAGCATTTGCGGAGAACAGCAAGCACCCTATTCGCATGCGAAGGATAATATTACTTGGAAAAATTCTGCTGGGTTGGCTTCTCAAATTTCAACACCAAGTAAAAGCAACATTGCTAATATTTCAGACCCCGACTTTTTGTTCGTCACTAATCCTCCCGATTCTCAAAGCTTTTACCAAAATTTCCAGCCCTCTCAATTATTTCCAGAGCCCAATGAAGGCGATACAAGGACAAATCTCGTAGATATTTATTCTAATGCTGGAGGAGGCGATGGCAGTATGAGTGCTACTAGTAGTGTCAGTGAGCCAACTCCTCCCCAACTACGACACATACCTCCTAGTTATACACAGCATAATGCTGCTATTTCACCTTCTGGAGGACCATCTCCAAATGACTCTATTTCTAATTCGTCACCTGCTGAAGAATTGAGGTCTGGTACCTCCTCTGGCGACATCTCTCAAATCCCAAATACACTGAACGTTAATGATTGGTATCAATATTTGACATTAACTTTTCAATCCTCAAGTTTAGGGGGAGAGTTTGGTGTTCCCTCTGCCTCGCAAAATGAAACACCAGTGGCAGATACAGATGCAATATCCGATCTGTTGAATTTGAATCCCACCCTTGGCTCACACGAACAAGACTTAAATGGCGGAGCACAACACCACATTAAATAGGCTTTTCTATTAATACAAGACTGTCAGAACACATTTTTTTGACGTGTTCTCACTTACACCCTGCGTAGAGTAAAGAAGTGGAATATTTTACTTAATACTTAATTTAAAGCGGTTGTGGCATTTAGTTTTACGAGACTGAAGATCCAAATGAGATCGGTATTTGCCGCTCGTACTAGTTTGAAATAGATTCGAGTTGTTTTTGTAACGCAAAACAGCGTGATGTATCAAACCTTACCCTATTCCGGGTAAAATACCATGTAACGTTGAAAACCCTCTTTGCTTGAATCATCTCGCTGATTGGATGTCGAGTTTCGTCATTATTTGAGAGGAGTTTCACTGCTAAGAACTGTTCCCGCTCGGAAACGTGGAAACAGATTCCTCCCAGATCTTTCATCTCGTTTTAGTTAATAAACAGATATATAATACCAAAGGAGATTGTAAAGGCTTGCCTTTGCTTTGATATTTTGCTTTTTCCGCATAACAAGAAATATCGACATGTACGCTGCTAGACTTTTACGCCAGTCTGCTCGCCCCATGATTCGCACCATGGCTACTGCTGCTAAAACTGACTCTACTCCTCCTGTCCAGCTTTTCGGCCTTGATGGCTCTTATGCATCTGCCTTGGTAAGCTTTCATTTGTTTTCCTGGTATTTTGTTTAGATTTTAGGCTTGAAGGCTTGAAATAGTGACATTGAGTTCGGTTTTTGAGCCTAACTCAACATTGAAATTTCGCCTTGCAAAGATGTAATTTACCATGTTTTTTCCCTTCAATATCCAGCATTATTTGCTAACATGTATATTCATAGTACACTGCTGCTGTTAAGTCTTCCTCTCTTTCCAGTGCCGAGTCTTCCCTCTCTTCTTTAAAGGAGCTTGTCAAGGACAATGCCAAAATTGCAACGATCCTTGCCAATCCTGCCCTATCTGCTGAAGATAAAAAGATTGTAGTCAACACTTTTTCGTCTGCTATTAATGCTGACGGCACTGTCACCAATTTTCTTTCTCTTCTTGCGGAAAACAACAGACTCTCCCTCATTCCTTCTATAGTTGAACAATTTGAAACCTTGACCAACGCTGCGAGGGGTGTTGTCCAGGCTACTATTACTTCTGCTGCCACTCTCGATAACAAAACAATTAGCCGTCTCCAGGCCTCTATCTCCAAGTCTTCTTTTGTTAGTGAGGGAAAGACTCTTCAAGTTTCCAACAAAGTTAATCCTGACATCCTGGGAGGACTTATTGTTGAAGTTGGTGACCGTACTGTCGACCTGTCTGTCTCTAGTCAAATTTCCAAACTCAACAAGGCTCTTACTGACGACATTTAAATTAATTTCTTTTTATCTTCTTTTTTTGTTCTCTCACTAAACTCCAACACCCACTCGACCTTACAGAATCTTGACTACAAGTAAAATTGATTACATTTAACGAGTAAAAGGAAGGTCTTGTTTATGTAAAGTTCTGGAAGCATTTAAGAATAATCCAAATTACAATGCAAGTATACTAGATATCTGAAAACTTCACTCGTTTAGAATTGCCTTCCAAGTTATCATGATCAAAGTTTTGTCGCTTAGATCCCGAGCTTACTGACTTCAGTGCTGACTTGAGCAGTGACATAACAGCAGGACTTGACGCAACAGTAGAAGGCTGCTCAAAAGATGAAGAAATGGGAGGCATGTCACTTTTTCTAAATGGATAAACAGTCTTACGCTCTGTCTCTGAGTTGTGTTCAAACAGTGAAGCAACCTCTCCATGACCATTTGGGAGATCCAAGTAAGGATGAGATGCCACAAATTGGCAAATAACTTGGTTTTCACTCATTTCAAGATCATCCTTTTCTCCCTGCTGTGTTTGCTTCTGGCGTCTATTGATAGCTTCTTCTTCCACGGTGCCACGCAAAAGAAGAGTCTCAACATATACCGGGAACTTTTGACCGATGCGATGAGCGCGCTTGATTGCTTGAGCCTCTATGTCGTTTCGCCATATTGGACTGACAAAGAACACTCTGGATGCCGTAGAAACATCAAGTCCATGGGAAGCAAGTCTTACGTTCATAAGGAGCACTCTAAAGTGATCATTAATATGAAATCCCGCAAGGTACCGAGATCGCTGAACTGGCGAAACACTATTAGAATAGATAAGGTATTTTATTCCAACAATATCAAGAGCTTCAGCAATATAGAACGCAATGTCATCAAACTCGTAAAAGACAATACACTTTTCAATGGGCGAAAGAATCAGCAATCTTGAAACAAGGTAGGAAAGTTTAGAAGATGCCGTTCCAAGAAGCATGCAGCCTTCAGGATCGCATTCATTATCCGCAATAAAGGGGCTTTCTGACCTTGACGAATCTTCAGTAGAAGAGAAATTAGGCATTAATTTATCATAGTCATCCTGAGAAAATTTAGAAAGATCAGGAATAAATCCAGCAATACCACTCACTTGCGACACACTCGAATTGGTTCCATGATTTTTGGAATTAACTCCTTTTTTTGGTTTTTGTTTTCTCTTACTGCTCGATGACTTTGAAAAAGGCTTACCTGGCTCAGGAAGCGTTGAATGCGCTTGTGGGAATTCGTGGTTATAGATAATGTCTGTTACACCAAGCTTCAAGAGCGCCATGAGATCAGAATTATCATGGTAAAATCCCAACTTTTGCTTGAAGTCTACAAGCTGAGAGCCACCAACTGCCATCAATTTTCCATTCCTGTTATACGTTTCATTCAAAATAAGATGCTGCTTAGAATCAGCCCTTCGTAATTGAATAGCTTTAGGCAATTGATCCACATAGTAACACATTTCATGAGATTTGGAAATACCAACCCATTGCTTATTGCGCATCACAAAATCAACGCTTTCAATAGCCTGGCGAAGTAGTTTGATATCATGACTGCGTTCAGTTTCACTCATGCATTCTAGTCTTTTGCTAGTGCCAATAATTTCTGAGAGCTGAGTAGTATCTCCTTTCAAAGCCTTTCCCACAGCCTCCATTTTAGCAAGATATACAGTAGCAATATCTTTTAAAGACTGCATGTCCTGGCTAGAAAATCCAGACCAGTGAAAAGACGCAATTTGCAGATTTGTCATAAGTCGCTTCAAGTCGTTTCGGTTAATTGGATTAAAAAGGTAATCTTGATCTTCTCTCTCAGAAGTTACAGCATTCACGTTTATCACGGATACAAATAAGTTTATAGCCACTTTGTTATGAAAAGATGGCTCAAGAATGACCGTCTTGCGATGAAGCGGAGGTAGAACAACATCTGTGGTAACATCGCGCTCTTTGTGGCGAACTACTAATTGTTCCAATACTCGCTGAACTCTCGAATCACTTCTAGGCATATTCCCCAAAAATGGCTTTATAATTTCTTTCTGCCACATTCCTTTATGCGTAGCCCAGGGCTCTACCATTAAAAAGTTTTCCATAATTGAACCAATTTTTTCCAGTTCTTGCTTTTCTGAAAACTGAGGCGCTATGGTGCTAAATTTATTGTTTCCTTCAAGAGACATCCGTGTCAGGCCCGGAGTTGGTGTTCCAGAGACCGCCCATCGCCTTTCTGAGTGTATTTCCCGAGCTAAATGAGAAAGTTTTGACGCTAAAGAAGACATTGAATGTCCTTCGTCAATTATCAGCCGCTTCCAATGTACAAACTTAAGTGGTGAGTTTTTATCTCCTTCCTCCATAGAAAAGCGTGGAACGCTCATGAGAACAACGTCATACTTTAAAAGGTCTTCGGGAGAGGGTGTCTTAAATTTGGAATGTGAGAGGTAAAGAGTTGAAATGACATTAGAATCAAAGTGTTTTAATATTTCATAGCGCCATTGATCGAAAAGTGTACTGGGGCAAATTATTAATGTGCAGCAAGAAAGCCAAATCTTGGGACGCTGCAGGTCAGTTGAATATTGGTTTTTGGCCGAACGACTGCTCGTCCTCGCCTTGAGAGGTAATTGTTTTATTTCTGCGTGTTTCAAAGCCCGAGTCATAAATTTTGACCTGGTGTGATAGTACCCAGGCGATTCCAAAAGTCTTTTGACACAAGCCTTTGGAATGTAGTCTGTATATATCCTCCAGGAAATATTATGCTTCATTACAGACTGAATGCAATAACTGGCTAAAGAAGTGAGCTGTTTCTGGGAAGAATTTTCGCCTTCATTCTCCTCGTCAAAAATGTCATCAGGTCGGCTGCTACACTGAGCTTTGGTCGCAGCTGTAAGTGCAAGGCAAATAAGAGACTTCCCTAAGCCCATGTCTTCAGCTAATATTCCCCCTCTTGGTGCTGCATAAATGTATGCTTTGGCGAAAAATGTATAGTCATTCAAGTGTACAGAATACTGGGATTGATTCAAAACTGAAGTAATTGAAACAATATGTGAAGGCTGTGAGTTATCAGGGTTCATTTCAACTTGAAGCATTTTAGAAATTGACTGCGTTTGGTATTTATAGAGTTTTGTTTTCAAACCAGGAATTTTTCCAGTTTGTACTAGATTAATTAAATATTCAGTTTCAGGATCTAGATTTTCCATCCTAATTACTGGGGATTCGAGAGAGCGGTAAATCTTCAATAATCTGGACTTGGTAGTATTGTCTTGTGTGGTCATGTAATTAGTACCAAAATTATTTGATTCGAGAAACAAATGAATATTGTCGACTGACTGCTCCAGTTTTTTCGCAAAGCTATTGAATAAGGAAACAACACAACAATCCTGATAAATGTCTCCTTCCCATGCACTGAAAGAAAAATTCATTACTGCAAACAAGCTGCAGAGGTACTTTTTTCGTGTGCAAAGATGTGCTTTAGATTTAGGCCTCAGCTTTGTAAATAAAGAAGAACCCTCAAAATCGGTCAAAACATGGTATATTCTTAAGGAAAATCCAAAAGTTGAGGCCAAAGAAATGATCTTATATGTAACCCGAATATACATATGTTGTATTAGAAATGCCAAGCTGACAACTTCAGAAGAAACAGCTTCTTTTTGCATAACAGGCAAATCGTTTAATCCATAATCAAACCAATACCAACCATCAGGAGAAGGATTTCCTGGACCAGGAAGTTTAGGAACACCAGCAAGAACTAGAGTACCCAGCGGAATGAAATTCTTGTGCAAGTCATCCAACAAAGATCTTCCTGATGCCTAGGAATTAATGTTAATAGTGTAGCGCAAAGATACTTCAAAACTCACCATTTTAGCAGTACTTTTTAATGAAGTGAAAGCAACAAAAAATGAAGACAACAATTGGGGTCATCCTTCAAAATGCCTGGTCAGCTTATAGACCTGTTCCATTGGAATTGTCCTACTATTACTGTTGGGTAAAAGAAGTGATGTAAAATTTCCTTCCTCAAAAAAATAATTTCAAAACTATTAAATCAACTGTCTCAGCGCTCTTAATATGTCAATATCCACGTGTAAATGCATCAACAAAAAGTGAGATCAAAAAGACGCATACTATTTGGAATTCTGAAAGTCATGTATTTTTTCGCTGCCCCAAATAAATTGTATTAGGAGACTTTATAAAAAAGAGGGCATAACTTGACTATACAAATTAAACAAAAATCGGGCAGGAAGCAAATTGACATGCAGTGGTTTGATAATTCTCACAAAACACCAGGTATTTCTTGGACACAGATAATTACTGGAACAAATCTAAGCGCATGAAGAATGACCATGCTGACTCGTGCTTTCAGATTTACCATCTGCATTGGATAAAACACTCACGTGAAAGCCTTAAAGAAAGACTATATAACACATGAAAAGACAATTCTAACTACAATTCATTACTAAAAAGATGGAAAATATTTGAACTAATAAAATAAAAAAAGAATTAAAGGATAAATTATTCTTTGAAACCAAATATGTTTTTGATGCAAATATTAAAGGATGTTTTG
>JAKVQY010000602.1:0-11105 GCA_030463045.1 Geotrichum macrosporum | reverse complement strand
AGTAAGTTGACGGTAACCTGTCTGTCACATTGGGTGCCGGGTTCGATCCCCTCCTCGGTCTGATATTCGCCATATCAGAAACAAAAACAGGCCTGAGTATGCTGCTTAAAGTACTCACCATGGCGCTACTCAGGATCTTACCTATAATACTTGGTATAGTACGGACCCAAAGTAGGATATGGGAAGATGATTGACTATATAAGTATGACAGACCTAACATAACTAAGAGTAGGAACAAACAGATACATCATCATAATCCCAAGGTCTGTGTTTTTTATCATTTTAAAGCACTTAGAAAAGGTTTATTTAGTTAATAAATTTTAATAATATTAAAAAACAATTCATGATTTACCATTAATAATGATAATAATCAAACGGGTAGCCTCGAATTAAAATATTAAAACCGTTGGAACTTGAGAGAAACACTAACTGAATAGTTGTCTGTGTTGAAGGCGTCCTGACCAAGATCAAAGACACTCACGTAGTAATATCCGTTATTTTGTAAAATAAGATGGAAGACGGTATCTGTCCCTTAATCAACACTACCACTCCGGAGCTGGAGGTAATTGTTTTCGTTACTGATTTCGTTGGCGTATTGATAGTTGAACCCAACAGCAATGTCAGGCAAGCTTTTATAAAAAAGTGGTCGCTAGTTTAATGACCAATATACCACGTAGTTTCAACATTTTTTCCGGAGATAGTAATAATACCATTGTAAAAATCACTGTTAAGATATTCAGAACTCTTGTAGAACAGGTGCCTAGCTTTAACCATAGGATATCCGGCATTAGCTCCAGTTTTATAAAAGTAGACAGGCAGTTGGTCTATGTATTTATCTACAGAACGGAAATATAGCACGGGATGATTGTTTGCAATTACACAAGTTAGTGCGGTGAGAGTTTCAACAATTGAAAAAGGAATTGTAACAATTCATTTCTGATTGTTTCAACTAGCAGCCTTTTAAATGCCCTTAAAATGATAAATTAATGCTAGAAAAATGCGGAACTTTTATACTTGTCAAGAAGTTATTGTTTGCAAATAGTTCTACAGTTTTATATTTTAAAATTTGTTGGCGAAAGGGCTTCAACAATATTCAGGTTGTTACTCATGGTGGAAAAAATTGGGAAAAAAACAGCAGATGTTCAACTTTGTAGATCCTTCTAACATATTCTCTGAAAAATTGAGTTGCTACTGTGACTTACAAACTATATTTGATATATATTAGATTTGAGAAAGTATTATTGTGACGTTGGAAGTAAATATATGAGCTAAACATTATAATACAAGAGGCAAATTATTGTTATCACTATAAGTGCTATATATTAAATTTGAGAAAAAATTACTTATTATAAGGAGAGAACATTCCTTGCTTGTCCTATTATTTAGTAGGTTTCTTTTTTATTTTATTTTTGTCAAAAAAGCTAGCAAAAGTATCTGTTTTTTAAATATTCTCATGCTAGTTTGTATTGCGGTATCAGGACTGAGGAAACCGTTCTATTAACCATTGGTCAGTTAGAGGACGCACTAAGAACGTTTCTACTCTAGTGTTCTCCTTAAAATGATTAAAGCTTTTTCCATGCATAAAAGACAATTTTACTACAAACTTGATTGCAAGCATCAGTTTACCTAGTACGAGTTGCAACTGCAGATCCAGACTTTGGTCTCAGTTCAACCGCTTACCTGCCTTGCTATTTGGCGGACCAAAGCATTTTTTGATTGTTTGACAACTGCATCTCCTAATTTGCACTTGGAGTTTTGTAACGCAACAAGTCAATATGAGGGGGTTAGGTCTTCACGTGACTCTGTGGGGAAACAGAAAACGTCCAAATGAAATTTCCCGCCGGAAGAAACAACGAATGCAGTTCAGAAAAACTCCCTCCGCAGCACTTAAAATTGTGAGTTTCGTGTGCCTCTTTTTATTATTTTTTTTCACCTTCCTTCACAACCTTCATTTAGACTTATCGGCAACTTTCATAGCCATAGCCCTGTAGTCGCAGCTGGTTCTTTGCATTCACCCTTTCTAATACTCGGCAGTCGGTACTATGTTTATTCTTCCGCCCCCTCCAAAATATCCAATGTACTCCTCTGGAGTCCTCTTGAATGGAACAAGAAGTGAGCTACAAGCTAACATTGAAGCAGTCAACACGCTTACTACTTTAGGGCCAGAAGAGTCGTTCACTGCGCCTGAGGGGGTTTATGAGGCCAAAGACTGTTTGTTCATCGCGACACCAATGCCACATCCCTCAGATCCCCCTCCATCAGTTATAAATCCATTGGCTCCTACCACGTTTCAGCCCTCTACCCACTCTAGTGGCGTCCGACTCTCCTTTATGTCTATGAGGTACACTCCTCCTCCAGGCACTGTTGAGTATCAACAGCAGTTATTGCGCGGCGGAAATGTATCCAGCGCAGCATCTGATATAGGTAAAGGTTCCACCAACCCCTCTTCTTCTAACCAGCCTCAACATCAACGTTCAGCGAGACTTTCTTCTTCATCAAGTTCGGCATTCAGTCCTACCAAAACTTTCGGGACTTCCTGGACCTCCTCATTTTTCACGTCCAACTCTTCCGCTCGTAGACCATCCACTGCTCTCACCGAAGAAACGTCGATAAGCGCAGTGAGCGATGATACCACTATTTCTGCCTCTGTTTCTGATTTAACTTCTTCAGTTGCAAGGATCCCTACTACTGAGGACACTACTGCTCAGGACCAAGTCTCCATCAATCACATTTACTCCCCCAGTGTGCCAATGCCCACAAGTGCTCTGCCTGCCCGCAAGAAAAGCGTTGTATCATCTATTGGTCTAGCCCCATTGGAAATTGTCAACAGCCGAAATGGAGATTTCACTACCCCTTCCACCTCATTTGGTGACACTCTGCGTATTCCACCTGACTCCATTGGTGGGGTTTTAGGTCCCTTAATCCCATGCATTCCTTTGGAGGCCCCTAAGGAAACCAAACGAAAGAAACCAAAGAACAGTTTGACAAAAAACAACTCATCTTTCATGTCTCGCACGATTGTTGTTGAAAATCTCAACAAGAAGCTTGCAGATCGAGGTCCAGAGGACTTTTTTTTCTGGGCAAATATTGGACGCTCTTTCCATTGGTTTGACGCTTCACCGTCGGCAGTCGCGGCAGGCACGAAGAAAGAACCTTTGTGCAAGATACTGTTTACAAAATCTCATCCCCTTTGCCACGATGTAAATCAATATACTAGAGCATCCAACAGTATTGATATGGTGCTGGGAATGTCTTCAGGTGATGCCATTTGGTTGGACCAGTCTTCAAATAGATACAACAGAATCAACAAGAACGGAGATATCATTAGGTCCGCTGTTACTGATATTAAATGGGTTCCTGGGTCTACAAACTATTTTGTTACCCTTCATGCAAACGGGTCTTTAATTATCTTTGACAAGGACCGAGAAGATGGCGGTTTTGCCAGTAGTGGTGGGCTAAACCACCAAGATTTGAGATCAACGGAAACTTTTCGCATTGTGAAGTCTCTGTACAACGTGCCTTCTACTGCAGTAGGGAGCAACAGCAATTCAAACGCTGCCAAACACAATCCTGTTGCTATGTATAAGCTGTCTAATCGCCCATTGACGTCAGTAACGTTTTCTCCAGATAGGGAAACTTTAGTTGTCACCAGTAATGATGGTTTCATGAGGTTTTTAAATCTCGCGACAGAAGGAGTGACTGATATTTTCCCATCCTTCTACGACGGTATTTTGTGCGCTGCTTTTAGTCCTGACGGCAAATACCTTGCTACAGGTGGCCAAGATGATTTGGTTTCTATATGGTCGATGAAGCGCAAGACAATCATTGCAAGAGGTTATGGACACCAGTCTTGGGTACGTAAAGTGGCATTTGACAACTGGAACTGTGACGGGTTCTCATATAGAGTAGGCTCTGTTGGAGAAGACGGAAACCTAATTCTTTGGGACTTTTCGCCAAAAACCTTGTCGCGTCCGAAAACTGCAGGTACCACAGCTGCAGCAAGAGCAAATACGAAATCTAGTGAACCAAGTTCTAATTCTGTCCCTCGATCTGGGAACTCTAACGGAACCTGGGATAAGAACTACCACAGCCCGACATTATCAGGCGGAACGCAATCAATATCATCTGGCAAGTCAGCTGGCACAGATTCACCGTCAGCTTTTCTACAACAACAAAAGCATTTGAAAATGCAATATGAGCTTTCTTCCAATCTGGAACCGCACGTTAACGGCACTGCTACTACATTCGGGCAAGCAAATAATCAGGCAGGACAAGAACAAGAACAAGACTCAAATGAAGCAAGCATTCTTCATCCATTTGTATCACATGTTGGAACACCCACAATTCCTCCAGTAGTTTGCAAATCTATCAAGACTACAGATGGTGAGTCTGAATCATTGAGTGATATTGCATTTTTTGCAACTGTCGTTGTCGTTTCAGGTAAGGATGGCCGCGTTTGGACGTGGAAAAGGCCCTCTCTTTAAGTCTAGATTACTTTAGTAGTTTTCAATATCTCATAGTACGGATCTGACACGAAATAATGTACATTTTAACAGATTTTTGATTCATATTTTTTATTTATTTCATGTTTTTTTCTACTAAAGTGGCAGAAATTTAATTGATGGCCACACTAACGCATTAATTACAGATCCACACGATCGACTCCAAGCATTAGAGTAAAAGAGATTAAATGTTATTTGGCAATAGCAAAATTCAGGGATAAAAATTCGCGTACAAAATTATAGGAATTACTTTTCTGGTTTACTCGGCAACGACAATTGAAGCAGCTCCCATTCCGGTACCAATACACATGGAGGTAACTCCGACCTTCTTACCGGTACGTTTAAGCTCAGAAAGCAGAGTTGCAAACTGACGGGCACCAGTAGCTCCAAGAGGATGACCAAATGCAATGGCACCGCCTTTAGGATTGACCTTATTAATATCAATGCCAGTGGCCTTGATAGAATAGAGAGCCTGGGAAGCAAAAGCTTCGTTAATCTCAAAGATGTCAACATCATCAACTGATAAACCAACGTCCTTAAGAACAGCGGGAATAGCGACAGCAGGGCCAACACCCATGATCTCAGGTGGAACACCTACAGTCTTGCAGTGTACAAACTTAGCAATGATGGGTTGGCCAAGCTTTTCAGCAACCGATCGGCGCATCAAAAGGACAGCGCCAGCGCCATCGGAAATCTGAGAAGCATTGCCAGCATGAGTAGAGCCAGTCTTGGAAAAAGCGGGACGAATCTTGCCGAGGGACTCTGCAGTCACGCCTCTGCGGATTCCGTCATCCTTATCAACAATAACCTCCTTTGCATTGTCATCAGCATCCACAAGAGTAGCCTTGATCGGGATGATTTCATCCTTGAAATAACCCTTGTCTTGAGCTTCGGCAGCCTTCTTGTAGGAGCTTGCTGCAAACTTGTCTTGCTCCTCACGGGTGACACTATATTTCTGTGCAACATTCTCGGATGTGATTCCCATGGGGATTTGGCACTTTGCGGCTTCAGGGATCTTTTTGAAAGACTCTGGAAAAGGACCAACTGAATTAGGACCATACTGGTTAGACATGGACTCAACACCAGCACCAATACCAATATCAATTTGACCACCAATGATCTTAAGAGCAATATCATTAACTGCCATCAAGCCAGAGGAGCATTGTCTGTTAATGGCAACAAAGGGAGTTGTGTGAGGAATTCCAGCAACGAGACCAGCAGCACGGTGCTCACTTGCACCGGCACCAGGAGCCAGGACGTTACCAACTGCGAGATCGCCAATTAGACTAGGATCGATACCTGACCTCTCCACGAGCCCACGAAGGAGACCAGCCAGAATTTCAGAAGAAGAGGTGTCTTTGAATCCACCCTTGCCACCCTTGGTCAGGGCAGTTCTGTAGGCTGCGGTTATAACAACGTCATCAGGGTGTTTTTGTGAAATCTTGTCGACGGCGCCGGCTGAAGTCTGGTTAGACGATACTTGGCTTGAGATTTGAGCGAGACGTTCCATTTTGTATGATAGTATTTGAGATTGTAGATGCGACTATGAACGAAATATTAAGGATGGTTAGTAGGAACAGAAAGAAAATTGGAGTTTAAATAAAAATAAACAAAAAAACAGCAAAGGGAGTTGCCTTTATAATGAGAATATTTCTTTCTTTCCTTGGCGGGGCGAATTTCCTTCAAGAAGATGAAGATGTCTTCCTGTTTTCGGTGCGTTGAAAAATGCCGAGGTTCATCGTGGCTTGATGATCAAACCTCTTACTAAGAAACTGTTGCCACAGAAACCATTTGCCACACACAAAATTTATAATCTGGGGAAATTAAGAGCAAAGTACAATATGGGTTAGGTGTGCTTATGTAATAAGTTATGTTAGCAAATGTGTAATTTATAAGGTAATATTAATTCCGGGGTAAAAAATAACATTCAGCATGTGTGAAAAGTATCACATGCTGAATGTAAGAAAAAATCATTACAATTGTCTTGAGCTACAAAGGGAAGGTTTTATCACGTGAACAGTGTTAATAAAAAAGTCAAGTCTCAACTCTTAAGTTTCAAGTCCTAAAGTTTATTTTCCAAGTCGTAAAATGGTTTGTTACCTTTCACTGCGGTCCTCATGCCCAAAAAGTTAAAAATACCTCCCACCGCAATACGCTCCCGCGAATCTCCTATACTTCCTCCCCTCTCCATACACAAAAATCACATCTTGACAACTGCTACATTCAACACAATCACACACAAAAGTGTGAGCTACCACCTTTTTATTGCTTCTGTCTCACTGACCAAGTATTTTTGTCCATTGCCTTTGAACTCATAGCTGATTGCGCCAAAATTAACTCATCTCCTCTATCCCAGCTGGGCAGCAGCATCATATGGGGAACGTAGCCACAAGAGAGCGGTCGCGCTCAAATTCCTTGTCCGCCATGCATTATTCTCAGTCAAATTCGTCGAGAAGGGCTTCTGAGAACTCTAGCAGCCAAGGCCAGAGAATTAGAACGAACTCAGTTCCTGATTCTGGGTACGGTTCAGGGTCTCATCGCCACCAATCCAAAAGCAAGGGAAAACATAAGCCTAAAGGGGAAAATCACCATTTAGTACTTGATCCTAGTGAAATGGTCGATGGCGGTTATCTTCAACCTCAAGGTGTGTATCCTGGCCCGCACGATTTTCAGTATCCTGTAGTACGCCAGTTGATTATTGACAGGAAGCTTGCTCCATTCTTCAAGGGGATGTCAGATTATGATCCCAGTTGGACTGACCGCCAACTTATTGCTGCCGTCAGAGGCATTCCTCTTGATGAACCTACTGATGCTTCTGCCGTTTCTTCAGAAGAAGAAGCATCATCTGCCGCGGAGGCTCCAAATGGATTGGAAAAGAGCAATAGTTTTGATATCACTATTGGCCACAAAACTGAGTCAATTCTCATTCCCGCTCCCCAATCTTCAGGAATTGCTGCGGATACGTCAGCACTTGTCGATGATTCTAGCATATTGACACAGTCAATTGGCCCTGTAAACTATCCGTGTTCGGTTCCTAAAATTCCGACAGGCTCGTCACCTGAGTCCCCAACTACCTCACAAGCAATTCCATTTCCAATAATTGAACGTTCTGCAAGCAACAGCGCTGAAGACCCACCAGAAATCCCAGTTCATGCTTCTACACCTCCCGCAATTGTCCGCAAGCCTGTGCATGCTCCTCCTACCGTTTCTCGCAGCAGAGCACACACCACATCTCGTTATAGCCATAGCGTAATTCCCAACCGCACCCCACTGGAGACCACCTTATATAGGGATGCTGTGGAGTGTCCCATATGCTTTCTCTTCTATCCTAAGCTGTTGAACCTTACGCGATGCTGTGCCCAACCTATTTGCACAGAATGCTTTGTTGAAATTAAGAGACAACCTCCACACGCTCCACACGATGATGAACGTGACCCTGTTGTTTCTTCCTCCAAACCTCGGCCTGGAGATGTCAGCCTTATTTCAGAACCTGCGTCTTGCCCTTATTGTATGGAATCAGACATGGGAGTGACTTTTGCTCCCCCTTTGTACCGTACAGGTATTGGGGCTAATGCCAAAAGGCATAATTCGCTTTCCCCTCTAGGAATGTTCCACTCTCCTTCAAGCGTTTCTTTAAACGCAAAAAGTACAGAATGTGCTATTGACTCTGGTGACGCATCCCTCTCTCATACTTCGTCACACGTTTCATTGACATTCCCTGAAACAAAAAGGCGAGGCTCTCTTCCTGCCTCTTCGTCTGAGGTTGTCACTACTGATCAAATAAGGCCCGACTGGAGCCTCAAGTTGATTACAGCCCGGGCACATGCAGCTCGAAAATCAGCGGCTGCAACAGCATTACATGCTTCAGCATTCCTGGGAGAAGATTCCTCGGGATCTCATTCACGGTCGTCTCGTTCACGAAGCAGACTGGGACGCCAGTCTAGTCCACAACTTTCCTCTTCGCAACGTAGAATAACTACATATAGCGGTGTGTTTGGCTCCTCTATTAATTCTCTTGCGACTACTGTGCCAGCAGAATCCACTCGTCCTGAGTCCGCAGGAAGCGTTCGTCGAGTTCCACAGTCCATGGTAGACGCAGCTGGCGGTTTAATTAATCCCCGCCTCCAAGAACTGGAGGAGATGATGATAATGGAGGCTATGCGACTTTCTATTCTTGAAGAAGAGAAACGACAACTTAAGAACTCAGCTCAACACAGCGAAAATAGTGATATACGCGAGTCTTCCACTGCTACTCAAACTTCCAGCATCGAGGTACCTCGTTCCACTGTCGCTACAACCTCTGCAGCTACAACGTCCCTGAATCCTTGAAATTGATAATTTTTGTTGTTTAAAAGTAATTCTCTTTAGTGGCTTTTTTTTTAACATCCTTGCGTACTCTATTTTATTTTCATATTTTGTTTTTTCCTTAATGACTTTACATATTGTTGTACAAATTATACTATTGCGCATTTTAATAGTAAATTGAGTATAGGTGGCAGGCACACTGCTTGTACGAGGCTGACTTCACTTTTTATATACGGGGCAAGGCCAAGCAATTTACAAGAGTACAGTGAAAACAGATTTCCAGTAGTGAATGTAAAAAAATGGAAAAACAGGTTGGTGAGTAGTACTATTGAGTTTTCTATACCATTTTATTTGGTAAATTGTCTAAAAGTGTAACTGAACAAACCAGGATACACTAAACAGGCAGTGGAAAAATATTTGATTTTGCGGCTATGATTTTGATGTGATTAATTCCCGTATTTTTGCTAATAATAACTCAACTCAACTCAAGTATTTGAAAACAAATACTTAAGGGAAAAATAAAAGGTATTCATAGAGACGCATATGTGCTTTAGTATTTTTCATGTCTTATCTGCAACTTATTCAGATTCTCCAGAGACAGTAAATAAATTCCAGTATTATCAGTTGGTTTACATTTATTTTCTGTTCATTTTTTATTTTTTATTTTGCTCTTTCGTTTTTCATCTAGAATCTAGAATAATTTTACTTAAAAGAGTTTTTTATATATTTCAAGTTGATAAGAAATAAACCTTTGGATAGTTTTCTCGAGCGCGCGCCGTTGAAATACAGCGCTATATTCATTGGCATAACGAAAAAATTTCAAACCGTAGTAAAATCAATTAGAGAAGACAAAATCATTAGACAAAATTG
Organism: Geotrichum macrosporum; assembly: GCA_030463045.1. Classification (NCBI taxonomy): domain Eukaryota; kingdom Fungi; phylum Ascomycota; class Dipodascomycetes; order Dipodascales; family Dipodascaceae; genus Geotrichum; species Geotrichum macrosporum. Next base: position 1,428 of record JAKVQY010000602.1, on the reverse strand, counting down.
TTATTTGAAAGGTTCAAGATAGTCAAGCATTATCTTTGAAGGAGCTTTCAAGATTTTACCAAGGTACTGCAGATCTAATCACTTTTTTCCAGTTACTACAACAGCGTTCACTTGGGTTGTCAGTAGCTTTTTTTTTTCACCAAGTCTTTCTTTGGAATATTTCTTTATTCTCATCTTTTTTAATCTTTTTCGGTTTTATCATTATTGATATTTTCTTAATTTTTGAAAGGCACTTTTTTTAAAGTCTTTCCTCGTCATCACCTTTCCAAAACGTGTTCATTTTTAAATTATTTTTTTACCCTGTTCCATACCGTCTTTACGTTTAGTTACCAGACTTTGTTACACTTGAATAAGTGAACAGGAGCTGCAATTGGATGTATAAAAAAGTGGAAATACTTTTTTATGGACTGAAAAAAATGTTCATGTTGATAGATTGAAATCGATGAGCTGAAAAAAGTTCTGTTGAGATTATAGAAAAAAGTTTCACTTACATTTCTTATCATTGAAAAGACACATAAGTTTTTTTTCATCATCAGTTATGTACCTTTTTTTCCGATATGAAAAGTCTTCGTAATATTAATATTTTGTGATGTTGGCACTTGTTTCAAAACTTGATTTAGCTGTATATAGGACTTTCAAGAACGAAATAGTAGTAACCAAGTTTGAGAAAATTAATTGAAAATACATGTGCGGGCATGTGTCTGTATGTGTTTGTATACTATGTCATAATGTTACATAGATTTTTAGAGTCGCAACTTATAGAAAGATTCAAGTAAAAATCAACTAATAATAAAACGCAAGCTGGACTGTTTCATTTTTCCTACATTGTAGCTTTTTAAGAAGAAGTCAAATAACCTGATGATGATAAATCAGTTTATTGTCCCATGTAAAATATCCTATCTAAAAGAAAGACTATATAACATAAAAAGAAGACATTGTTCTAACTATTTATCTGATACAGACCTTCTGCAGCATGCAATTGAATTGCACTATATGATGGTAATTCTCAAATGAGCAATGGCGCTAGATTTCTCTTGAATTTGATCCAAGCACATGAGGGAAACCAAAAATGCTATTCTGTGATTTTGACTTCACTAGCAAGATTGGGGAAAACCAATGTGAGCTACCCAATAAGGTGGACCATTAAGATAAAATATGCGGAAGTAGTTCCAAGAACTTGACTACCACGACAAGGCCTTTTCTGGTGTCCAGAAGTGCCTTGAGGTCAAGCTCTGGTGAGACTTTTGTTAGGGTTCTGCGCTCCGTCTCATATTGATCGCATTTTTTGAGTATATGGCTTACAGTTTCAACTGCTCCACATGTGCATGTATATTGACGTTCTTGAATTTTAAGTCTCTTAAAGTATTCACCCATTGCACCATGACCAGTTCGTAATTGAATTACTTTGCTTAGCACTTGGCGTGGATG
>JAKVQY010000601.1:0-11053 GCA_030463045.1 Geotrichum macrosporum | reverse complement strand
CCCTCGTTCACTTATGGATGGCTACGATTTTGGCATTTCTTCAGGTACCCTTAAAGCTTTGCTCGCCTTGCTGGGGACATGGTGTTGCTGAAGTTTGTCCAACGAGTTTTCAAGTCGGTTTCTATGACACGTGTTCTTTTTTTCGTCTATCGACGTCGCAATTTGATAAATCCTAAATCATCACTCAGAAAATTAAAAAAAAAACAAAAAAAAACAAAAAAAAACAAAATTGAAATCTTCACATACCCAATAAGAGAATCCTCAATCTCCTGTCGCCGCTTCACATACGCACGAATCACATTAGGCTCAGTAATGGTTTCAACCTTTCTTTGAACTGTCCCATTCTGGTCCCGCACAAATCTCGTAATCTTCAATACCTTATTTTGTGCCTGAACACCAGTGCTGCCATGCGAAAACAACGAATCTCCATCGTCATCACCCACCCCTTGCATGGACATTGGAGTTCTACCTGCTGGCTCAAATGAATTGCCCCCCGGCTCTTGCACCTCTGCATCACGCTTCGACTCTGCTTCATCCCACCCCAAATCCTCAATATTGGTGTTGCTCAACGTCTTCGCTTGCGTATACCATATACGACTGATTTCATCGTCATATGCCTTTTGCTGCATCGCAACATTATAACTATGTCCGCCAAACTTGGACTTGTCCAGCTTCTCATTAACTGACTCCCCCATAGCCTTAAATCCACCCTTCATCGACGTCCGCAAAAAACTAAACCCTTCTCCACACCCTGAAGGATCACCCTCGCCGTGCAACTGCAACATCGCCTTCCCTTGCGTCGCATTAATAAAGTTCCTCGTAATGTTCCACGGTGCCAGTTGCTCCTCAATACTATCACCTTCCTCGTCCTCATCATTCACTGTCTTGCCATATCCTGCATCCTTCAAATGCTGCTGGCCCACCTGCATAGCCTCCAACAAAGAAATATCTTCCGGACTAATCATCGACCGAATCTGCTCTTCATTAGGAAGACCCTCTTGGCCCTTGATTTTCCAAAACCCTTGATCCTCACCCGTCCGCTGGAACTCCATAAACTCCTTCAACCGCTGTCTATTCTGCATCTCATTTTGCCCCGGAAAATGCGCAGATATGTCGCGCACTGAAATTCGATGCCGTTCAGACTTGTTAAGTACTCTAAACACAACCATCTTGAGGCGGTTTTTACTAGCCGTCGTAACCTTTCTAGAATGCGGTCCTGGAATCGGACACACTGGAAATGTCTGCCCAACCGTAAACAAGTGTGGAATGCTCCGCAAAAAATACCTTTGACCCATACCTCCACCCGTAGACCGAATAAGTAAAAAGTCCGTAGACCCTGGCTTATGCTTAAACACAGGTGCGCGGATCATCTTGTTGTACAGTGTAGGCACAATTTTCCCCGGCTCAACAAACCCAAAGTTCCAAAAAGCGCTTCGATCCTGTAAACTCAACACATTCGTTTCTCCAGTAGGAAGTTTTGGCCGGGACTGGTCCTCCGGATTAGCCTTTCGATAATAATTAATAATCTTACTTCCCATTCCAAAATTAGAAAGCATCAACGGAAACTCTTCAGAGTATTCCAGTAAAAAAAATTGGGTAGAATCACCAAGCGTCAAATCTGTCGTCTTGTTCAAAAGCTCTTGAATTCGCTTACCCTTGTCCCGCTTCCTCTTGCGCAGCTTCACTTTTGAAAAATGGATAGTGGTGTTTGCTTTGACAACAAAAGTGGGCCTATGATAACTCCGCATTTGTGCTTTCGACAGCTCAACCTTGTAATGAGGACTCTGCAGTCTAAGAGCAACCATAGAGTGGTCAATGTTCAAATTACCAACCATTGATCGAACCTTGGATTGGTAATTTTCTTTCAACAGATCGTATGCACGATCGTTGGAAATGTTGTACCGCAGCTGCATCATCTTTTCAGAAGAAGGTATCTGCGCAATGCTTCGATGAGTAGAAAGATTATTCGTCACCCCGTGCAGATTGGACGTAAATAGCATCCGGCTGTCATTCATGTCAAGAACAACCTTTGTTTTTGCAGCATTAAATGACCCTTCAAAAAATCCCTCCTCATCTTCAGAGTCGTATATTTCCGGAGCGTTCATGCATATCTTTTTAAGTGGTGGAATGGAAATTTGGCTCGTTTTAGCAGACATTTTGCGCTTGGCTGGTCGCTCATTATCGCTCTCGCTATCACTACTATCGCTTGCACTGGACGGACTCTTCATGTCAGTATCGCCGTCTTCGTTCCATAAGTTGTCAGTGTCCCAATCAGCAGTCGCAATTAACATGTCCTCCTCAAGCTTGTCACTCTTCACCCTTTGCTCATTAATTTCATCGTCGTTAAAGCTAGAAAATGACAAGTCAGAAACAGCAGCTAGTGTCGTAGGATGTATCTTGACTACACGTGAGGTCTTTAAATCAACCCTTTCCTTTATACTCTTGGACCTAAATGCAAGTCTTTGATCTGGCTCAACTTCTAACATGATCTTGGTTGGAACTAATGGCCGAGTGACTTTGGGCTTTGGCAATACTAAGTGGGCATTTCGAGGCGCAAATATAGTGTTAATCTTTAATATCCCTCCCGGCACAAAGTCAGGATAATACAGTTTCAGTAACTCATCATCAGGAATAACATCTCCCTTCTCGCCTTCTTGCTCCATGTGACCTTGGTTATCTTCACCTTTTAGGCGCATCTCAGACTCATCATCGGTAGGAGGCAGAGTTCTCAAGTCATCATCCATATCAATATCCATGTCCAATGCGTGGGAATCCAAATTACTGTGAATTCCCGGAGTATTCTGAGTAGGGAGATTGTATGGTGTCTTCAAATTCTCAAATCCACTGTTCCCGCTCATCCAAGGGTCATCGTCAAAATCCATCAAAGCAGCCGCGTAGTCACTTCCGACGCGTTCCTCTAAACTGGGTTCCCGGCCACCATATCCAAGATTATGCGATTCTAAATTATGCCGCAAAAGTTGTTGATGAAGACCTTGACCATTTTGAGGCATGAAGGAGGCAGTAGATTCACTATACACATCACCGTTTCCTTCAGCCATTAAGGCAGCTAAATCGTCGTCATTATCGTCTATGTTGTTGTTCCCACTTGGAAACTCTTCCTCTGGCAGATCTTCGTCATCCGCAAGTTCGTCTTCTTCACCATAATCAATCGCATCATCTGCATGCTTGACCGTTTCTCCTCCAAGATTTGGGACTGCAGAATCTATACCTCCAGCATTAAAGCCGCTGGCCATGATTCGCTTCCAGTCTTCTTCTTCTCGATCATTGTCCCTCCCCATTATGACTTCACAAAAAAATCAAATAAATGCACCGAGAGTCCAAACACAAACTAAAAGAATGACTGAGTCTTGTTAAAGTTGCGGACGTGACTTTTCGTTAAATCGTTGATAGTCTTGGGACTGCATGGAGCGCAGAATTTTGGTGGGTTGTATTAAAACAGGGTAAGGGATTTACCGCGATGTCTTCCCAAATCTACTCTCCCTCAAAGGACGGTGACAGAAAATCGATTTACAGACTATTGATTCCCATATTCTTAAGCACACCCACTAACTCTTACAATTATAGGGTTCAGGAATCCATCTCTTCTCAAAGTCTTGAACTTGTTGACTTTAATATTCTGGCTTCCTACACAAATTCTCGAAGCATTTTAACGACCCAATGCCATGATTTCTAGTGTAGGAGATGGAAGTGAAAGCACCTTTACCACTTCACTGTCTATTAGAGTGGACGGTGGCGTTGGCGCCATGTCTATTAGTCCCGCTGGTCGAGATGTGGTGCTTGCTTCGTAAGTCTACTTCATTCAAAAATCCCTATGTCTAACTTTTAAAGGCGCTCCGGACTATATGTTGTTGATTTAGATAACCCGTTCAACCCCCCTCGATGGCTACACCATCTGACATCTTGGGAAGTTGCTGATGTTCAATGGTCTCCTCATGCTTCACGGCCATCTTGGGTTGTTTCGACGTCTAATCAAAAAGCCATGCTATGGAACCTCGCCCTTCCGTCGAACAGGGCTATCGAGCATGTAATACATGGCCACACTCGAGCAATAACTGACATTAACTTTCACAGTAAGAACCCCGAAATTCTTGCTACTTCTTCCATTGATTCTTACATTCATTGCTGGGATATGAGAGATCCACGCAAGCCATACCAATCATTCGCAGAGTTCTTTTCAGGTGCAAACCAGGTAAAATGGAATAGACAGAACCAGCATATTTTAGCATCATCTCACGATTCCCGGGTTTTCATCTGGGACGACAGAAAAAACTCAATCCCCATATTCACTATAAAAGCACACCCACTGAAAGTTAACGGACTCGACTTTTGCAGAACAGATGCCCACAGGCTTATGACATGTTCAAACGATCGCACAGTCAAGATATGGGATTTTGAAAAAAATTTCGAAGAACCGATATATACCATTGAAACCGATTTTCCAGTTGGTAGAGCACGATTCACTCCGTTTGGTTCCGGAGCCGTCATCATGCCTAGTAGAGGTGGCCAAAATAATGTATCGCTTGTTAATATTAAGGATAAAACGGGAATTGAGACATTGTCCAGGGTGCACGAGTTTACTGCACATACAGAACCTGTTAGAGAATTTTTATGGCGAACACGAGGCGGCAATGCTGGTGATGTCGAAGATCGTGATTTTCAACTTGTAACGTGGTCTAAAGACAATGATGTTCGCCTTTGGCCAGTTCCTGAAGAGGTTCTTGAAAAGGTGGATTACAAAAAGGGCCAACCTATTAGGATGCCTTTGACTCGCCGGGGCGCAATCTACAAAACTTTTCACACTGAACCAACTGAGGCAAAATTGAATTCTAAATATTCTGCAAAAGGGCTGAGAAATTCATATGGCTCGTCTCCTGGAACTTTGAGGACACCTCATTTAATTACTGGAGGTTTGCACACGCGTTCTAAGACTGGTGTTGCCGCATTCATGACTCGCGCAGGAAATCGAACCGTTTCCGATGCTCCTGACGACGACAATCTCAATTCACATCCCCAGTGGATTTCGGGTATAAAAATCGGGTCTTCCGCCTTTGCAACTATCTTTGATCAAACATCTGGTGCCGATATTCAGCCTTCTTTAGACCTTACACCCGGGAACTTAGGGGAGGAGGTTAGTTTGGTTGGCCATAAATTTCCTCGTGTTAGATTTGAAAAAATCTCGGTTCCAACAAGAGAAGTGACTATTGCCTTAAATGGATCTCCTAACGGATTTGAGAATGATTTAGTCTTTTTGCGAATTGACATCAAATTTCCTTTTGATTATCCTTATCACCCTCCAATATTTTCCATCGAAGAAAACTATAAACTAACTGCGGAGAACATACAAGAAATTGAAGTAGAGCTTTCAGTCTTTGCCGCAAAGCTTGCGAATCACGGTAGATACTGCCTCGAGCCTTGCCTTAGAATATTACTGGGAGAAAAAATATCAGTCCTGGACTAAGACGAAGAAGACGAAGACGATGAAATTGACATAGATCTGAATGTCAATAATTTGACATCTAGCCAAGAAGACCTAAACACCTTTGCAAATGATGTGACCTATTCGTCGTCATCTAGCGACGAAGAAGAAATTGTTGATAGACCTCAAAACTATGTTCCTCCTTCTTTCGATTCTACTCCTATTCCCAAGGGATGCGGTGCATACTGGTCTAAAAGCGGGTTTCTCGTTTGTTTCTTTATGCAAAGAAAAGAAAAGCCTAAAGCATCTGCTAATCTTTTATTTAATGACCGCACTTTTAGCGGGGATGGTGCGAAGATTAATACATCACAATTGCTGAATGGGAACAACGCTGACTCTGATGAAGATAGTGGGACCTATTCTAGTGGTTCAGGCGAGACAATGGACACTTCGACACTTCGCTGGATGCTTCCGGGTAGACTCCGTTCTAATATTCGAATGCGGCATATCGGGCATGGTCCATTATCAGCCACTGGCCGGTCTCAAGGTACGCACCAATCTGAAGGCACTGAAGCCAATACCAAGAATATGATTCGCGTTCTCGACTTTCGACACATAATTCCTGCTCGAAGAGAGTTGGCCGTTGAGTACGAAATTCTTGGAGCATACCCGAAAGAGCTCTGTAGACATAATGCTACCATTGCTGAGAAACATGGCTGTAACGAGGTGGCTGACTGTTGGCGTTTGATAGAAATGATCCTGGACACTCAATTACCTCTTATTGATCCTACTGACCTTATTACAAGACCCACAACTAACAAGCAGGGACTTGCAAGTCTCTTGGCCAGAGGCTCGTTTCAATGGGGAAATCACCCGTTTGGTAGAAGATGGTTAGTGGACCAACTTTTCGATTATTTTGAAAAACAACAAAACCCTCAGATGCTTGCGAATATGTCGTGTATTTTTGCTTCGGTTTCAAGGGCAACAAACCCTTTAACGATTTCACTCCCCACTGTAGATTCAGTATTTTCCAAAACTTTACAGTCCCCATATGCTGATTATCTTAGAAGAGCCGGCAGTGCAGGACCTCAATCAGCAATACAAACGCCTTTCTATAATGGAAAATTCAATCCCTGGGACTTTGTCATTCCTTCACCAGGTAGCTTTAATAATAAGCATGATGTTGAGGGGATGGTCGCTGCAGGTGCAAGTGGCAATCCCCCTCAGTCTTCCTCAAATATAGGTGGCCACAATCGGATACCTACTAGTCTTACGGCAGAAGCCTCACCAACTTCTTCCAAAGGCAGTTCAATAGTTTCTTCATCACCAGAGAAATTCTCCAGCGCTCGCCGCACCGTGGCTGGAATATTTGGAAGAACTGGGAGTCAACTTCATACACATTTGGCACCTTCTCCCACTGTAAGTAACCCTCAAATCCACAAGCGCGATAGCAGTCATACATCTATGACTGGGCTCGGTCATATTTCCACTGCATACTGGACGAGCAATTTGCATCCTCCAAATTCTGGAAACAGCCCTATTGCAAGCATTTCCAATTCCCCACAACTGCATTCCAATAATAGCTTGGTTAGTAGTGGTACTGCTCCTATTCATCGTGGAGACAGTGAGAACGACTTGCATCTACAAATGATGATGTTCAACACCAATCCAGCCACGCGAATTGCTAGCCGAAATAGTGTGAACGGTTTAAATGAGTCTCCAGAATTCGAAAATGGGAATCCTTTACTTCCAAAGCTTCGCTTTACGATTTTAGACGAGGAACTTTTGGACCATGGAGAATCCCTTCCTCCAGTGTCTTTGTTAGATCCTGCCAAAGAGGAAAAGTATAAACTGTATAGAATGCAGTACGCGGGAATCTTGTTTTCATGGGGGCTAGAAATTGAAAGTTTAGAGGTATTGAAATTCAATTATGAAAAAACTGGTGGAAATATTGAATCCAGATATCCGAATTCTAGTACCATGTCAATGCAGAATGCACTGGGATCAGTAGAGGTTTCGAAAGAATTTAATGGATTTCGAAGCTCTAAAGATCTCAAAAAGAGAGCCCTAGGACAGCGCATCTCTGATTTTGAATTGCTCCACTCGGCAAATATTCAATTTCATATACACTCGCAGCAATATGACCCAGAAACAATTAATACTGGAACCCCGCGGTCTACTTATCACAAAGCCTGCCAATTTTGCGGCTTAACGGTGCGAAAAAGATTTTTCTTTTGTCTTCATTGCGAGCACATACTTCATGCGACTTGTGCACAGGAATGGTGGACAAAAATTGGAGCTGGAGAATGTGCTAGTGGATGTGGATGTCGCTGCTTAGACATGATTTAGTCTGAATTTATACTTTTATTTTGCTACATTTAAGCCTACTTTGATTAACGAAGCTTTATTTCGTCCTCTTACTGTAATATTTGGGGCGTCTGAAATAACCTAACCCTATTAATTTTCAAAACGCCAGCTTTGGGTAACTAAAGGTAATTTGAAATGATCCGTAAATTCTTCTAAATAGGAGGAATTGAAATCATTTTATCATATACATATAATAATGATTTCAGCAATAATTCTATACAATCAAAAGGGGGAAGTCCTAATTTCTAGGCTATACAGAGATGGCTTGCGGCGATCAATCGCAGATGTGTTTAGAATTCAGGTCATTTCGAATCCGGAGGTAAATTTCAGTCCCTGAATTAACAGAAAATCAAGTGAACGTACTAACTTGTTTCTAGTCTCGGTCCCCTGTTTTGACTTTAGGGTCTACATCTTTTCTCCACGTTCGACATGAGAATATCTACATTGTTGCTGTTACGCGATCAAATGTTGATGCTGCACTTGTCTTTGAATTTCTCTACAAATTGGTCTCATTAGGAACGAGCTACTTTAACAAATTCGACGAGCAAGCAGTCAAAAACAACTTTACTTTAATTTACGAATTGTTAGATGAGATATTGGACTTTGGATTTCCTCAAAATACCGAAACTGATACCTTGAAGCAGTTCATTACAACTGAAGGAGTACGATCTCAAGTTACAAAGGTGAGAATATAAGATTCCATTTTATGTTCTGCATACTAATCTATTTCAGCAAAAACCCTCCAAAATAACAATGCAAGCCACTGGAGCCATTTCTTGGAGAAGACCAGACATTAAGTATAGAAAGAATGAGGTGTTTGTGGACGTCATGGAGGACGTAAATCTACTCCTCAGTTCTACAGGTAAGTTCCTTCAATTTATTCAGCGTTCTGCAGATTATTGATTATTTAGGTGCTGTTTTGAAGGCCGATGTGACTGGGCATATTCAATTGAACGCCCGTTTATCGGGACTGCCAGAATGCAAATTTGGACTTAACGACTCCTTGCTTCTATCTGGTGATCATAATGTTCCTGGAATGAAGCATTCTGCTGCTGCAGGTGCAGTTAATCTTGAAGATTGCCAGTTTCACCAATGTGTGAAACTTGGCCAGTTTGATGCGGATAGAATTATTAGTTTTGTTCCTCCCGACGAAGAGTTTGAGCTCATGAGATATAGGGCAGTGGAAAACATCAATCTTCCTTTCAAGGTTATTGCCCAGGTTACAGAGGTTGGCAAAATGAAAGTGGATTATGAAGTCACAGTTAAAGCAACATTTGGATCTAAGCTTTATGCTACTGATGTCGTTATTAGGATACCCACGCCATTGAACACTTCAGACACTACACAAACTGCTACTAACGGTAAAGTGAAATACGATCCCTCTGAGAACCAAATGGTTTGGAAGTATGTACCGCTCTCTGTTTACAACTATTTTCTAACTTGTTTTTTTGTACTAGGATTAATCGATTCGGGGGAGGCTCAGAATTTTCGCTCCATGCTGTAGCAACTCTTTCTTCTACTACGATTAGGAAAGCCTGGTCGCGGCCTCCTATTTCAATGGATTTTACGTTGTCTATGTTTACATCTTCAGGAATCGTAGTGAGATACTTGAAGATTTTTGAAAAGTCCAACTACAACACAGTAAAGTGGGTGAGGTATCTTGTTAAGGCTGGTTCATATGAAATAAGAGTAAGTTGAGAGTTGAGATTTTAGTCACGCCTATATAATGATGCACTACTAACATCCCATTCTAGTACTAAATAACTTTGAGATATATATTTGTTGCGTATTTCATACTCCTAAAGATTTGTAGACAATTCTAAAAGGTGGCGATAGGTCTCAGGCTTATTTTTCAATTCATGAAGAAAAAATCCAGCATCATAACGGCCTTCTGCAAAGTTTGTTATCCAATTAAACAAAGCCACGCGTAGCTCCTGTTCTGATAATCCTTCAGTGGAAATTGCTCTAGCTTGGCAAGCTCTGATTAATTCAACCAAGTTCAGATTCCAAACACCACCGTACCAGCCAATCAAAGCATCGTCACACTTGATTCTGTCAATATAAACACTCAATTTCTTTTCCATAGAGGAACGGGAAATGAGAGAATAAGGAATAAGAGTTGAGTAAACTTCAACTGCCTTTGCAAAGGTTTTCAACTCGTCTTTGGACAGGTTATAGACAGACTGCGAAAGATATTTGGGGAGGTCTTCGGGCTTGGATGGCTCCTTATAAAGATTTTTCAAAGCAGAAATATTTCTGTTGTTTCTGGCGATAGTGGAAGTCTGCTGCCGAGGAAGCATACAGCTTGACGGAACAAGTTGTCTAAAAGCTAGAACTAGCAAAGGCGTTGTCTCAAAAAAAATGCAGAAAATAATTGTAAACATGGGAAGTTTGAAGAAGTCCTCTTTGGTGCGCAACAACTTTTGATACTGGGCTCGAGTAAGATTTCCATTCGGGGGTATCTGTATGTAAACTGAACTTGATTTGGAAAGTGTATTCTCAGTGGATTTACTAAAAGACGCTGGAATATTGTTTACGATGCGATCAATGCACTGTTTCTCTAGGATTGATCCAGTTAATTCGGAAATATCTTTTGCACTCAGGTTTTTAAGAATTGTCTTGGCTTCCTTATTGTTCTTCCAGACGTTGACAATTCCCTTTTTGTATAGTTTAAGATACTCTTTTCCAGTGGAAGTGAGCCACGATAATAAAGATTTTGCCTGATCTCTTGGAAGTACGTTAACTGGATATGGTAGAGTGGAATTGGCATTCAGATCGTCATCCTTGAGTTCTGTAGCACTTAAACCCTCTTCCTCAATGATTTCATCTTTTCTATTTATTCCAAGTAAATTTTGGGCAAAAATAGATTTCGCGAGATATGAGGTGGGTACGGTGCTGCCAGAAAGATGAAAAGGTAGAGATGTGTGCGAAAGTGATTCCTGCCTAAAAGATGCTGAAGTATAGAAGTATCGGGCAAAGCCGAATCTGCCGGCAAGTGTGCTCTTCACAGCTAGGAGTCTGCTCATTTGATTCAGATTCGCAATACAATATTACTGATTTGAAAATAATGGAATTGAAAATGATTGACTTGAATCAGGTTGAATTTGAACGGCAAGTAGTAAGATCAGACTATGGGAGCTCTGGGCGAGGGTACTTTATATATTTCCCGGCTGGTGTTCCACTTGGAAAGTATCGGGTCCCGGGAGATAGACACCCAAATCCAAAGCCGTACTATACCGATCACAAAGT
>JAKVQY010000600.1:0-11147 GCA_030463045.1 Geotrichum macrosporum | reverse complement strand
ATCAATTTGAGCAAATTCCTAAAATCTTTCTCTGACTGCTTTTGAAACAACCCACCGGGAGAAAGCACCAAGGGATGCAGCCTTTCTCCAAGGAATGAGTACTTTGCTTTCTTTGCGTCGTACTTATCGGTGAGCCGTTTTTGCACCTCCGCTTGGCAGTTGGGAGCACAAAGAGCACGGACAGAAACATCATAGTGATCGCTTCTCTGTCCCAAGTCGGTAAAGAAATCAGTACGCATCTGATTGGCTTCATCGGCCTCGCTGCCCACACGAGGCTCAACTGATAGCACAACACGCGAGCTTCTCGTTGTAAACGTTCTATGGCCCACTTATATTTAATTTTTCTACCCACTTTTATGAACTTGCGCCCTGAATTAGATGTTATCTTAACTGCTCAGTCGCTGATGTGAAGGTTAAATGTGTTGGCGAGCATTCTAAAAATTTACATCAACTTTTATTGCAAATACCTACGATTCTACTTGTTTGTCACAAAGTACATAGGTAAGCTAAGTTTGATATTGCGATATTTTTTTTTTTGTTGACTGAAAATGCCCTTCCAGTCTATTCCTCTTTATGCCTTCTTCCTGTTTCTTATTTTTTTTCCTCCGTTTCTTTAAAGACTTCCCCTTGTTTTCTTGTTAATTGTTATAACTTAACCTGACAAGATGGAGTAATAGTTTTTCTTCACACATTTTTCTGTCACGCTCGCCAACTTCAGTATGTATAAAACTTTGTAGTTTTTTAGTTTCCTGTTCCTCGTTAGAATCTGTCACCGTTTGTCTCTTCCGCATATCTGCCAATCCAGGTTTGCCAACAATGAAAAAACGTGCAGTTGCGTCGTCAAACACACTGTTATTGCTTTTACGTCTTTGACCTACATCTTCTTCCGTCTCTATGCAATACACAAGCTTTCATGATGAAAGCAAATTAGATTTTTATTATCTATTTTACTTTTGTCTTTTTTATAGCTTGATGTTTAACATATCATACCAGTAGCCTCAGTGCATCACACTATTTAGAGCAGTTTTTTTTATGCCTATATCCTATAGGCCATTACAACCACAATTCAAACACATTGTTAAATTTTCTCTCAACGACTGCGCGGGCTTTTCTACTCGCCCTTAATGTTTGCCCTTGAAGGTTTTGCAGGGCTTGATTCGGCGAAGCTAGAAATGAATATGGCACGTGCCATAGAGGGCCTAAATTTGCGTCGCCTACTTCGAAATCAGAGCTCACTAAGAATCATTTTTCCCATATTTGCCATATTTCCTCTACATTTAATGCACTCCTTCCACAGCTGTTACACCGGGACTCCGCCGGGTCTCGGCCAGTCTAGTCGGTTGGTCTCGGGTCAAACTAAATAAGCTTTCCTTTTGGGTAGTAGCATTCCAAGCAGAGTAATCCTAGAACGTTACGATAACAATGTAGGAGTAATGGTAATCGAGGATTTTTTTTTTCTCTTCTCTCTTTTTCTCTCTTCTCTTTCTCTTCTTCCTTCGTACATCAAGTCGAGCTTCATCACCCGTGAATTCAAATGGCGACATCTACAACTTTGCAGCCTCAACAACTTCATCAGGGCAGACGGCATTATCAGCGTGGTCACAGCCGAAATGGATCTCTCTCCACTGTGATTCTGCAGGAACAAATGCACTCCCTGTCCATCACGCCCACCCGGGCCACAACCACGCCAATTTTTGTAGAGTACTCGGCCTTTGAAAAAGAGCTTTTCGTTTATCTCACAAATCCTTCTAACTCTGCGGAATATGAAGCAGCATACAAAGAGCTGCAACAAGAAGTGAATGGTTCACAAATTTCTCGTTATTTTTCCACTGGAGATCTGAAATTTCCAATACCTCAGCTCACATGTGGAGCAACTGGTGAGGAGTTTGTGGAGTGGAGAGATGCCTTCTTGGCCATTCTCGGACCACTTGCAAAAACCATGATTAACATGACTGGAGAGGATGAAGAAGCCCAAGATGATCAACTTGAGCTTATTGAAAAGGTTCTGGCGGATACCCAACGGCCTGAATATGCCAAATACCTCAAAGAGCAGGGTACATACAAGTACGTTTGCTTAGTTAGAGATTATAACGCACAAATATTTCAACTCGTATGCGATAATGTGTCGAGCACGCTATACAACCTGTTTATATCAACAAAATCTTCGGCTGTAGCTTACAGCTATATTAAAACTAGGTTTAGTACAAAAATGTGGACCAAGTCAATCTATTCGCTAGCCTCTATACCCACGTCGCCAACAGTACACTTGGAAGAGTTCACTATTTTGAAAACCAACATCGTTTCAGCTCGGATAGTTCAACCATGCGAAGTTACTATCATGGAGTTTTCATTTATTATGGAATTTCTGCGCTCCAGAAGGGATATCCGTGACCATCCTTGTGTTGCTAATGTTTACCCAAGGCTATCCTCTCTGTATCAAAAAAATCAATCTATCTTGTCAAAAGATATTGATCTGCTGCTCGCGAGCATTGAAAGAGCTATTCAAGAGATTGCTCAGGAAGATTTTACGTCGCCCCCAGAAAGCACAGCTGGCTCTCCGTACTCATCATCATTCCCAACTTCAGTGGAGGCTCTCACAAAAAAAGCAAGAGCTCGTGGTCGTCGGCGGAGAAGCGTCCAAATCAAACCAGGCGACATATAGACTTGGCTCATTTAAGTTTCTTATTGGTACCATGCATACGAGCAATCCCAAAATGTAATGGAACAATAAGCTTGCAAAAATCAGGCGGACGACAAAGTAGCGATACCGTTGTGCAAGATCTCATTTTTATGGCATTGTTAGAGATGTTAATGTCTGTCTCTTTTTATTATTTTTTATTTTCTTACCGAACTAGAAATAAAGTGGAATCTTAATTGTAATGAATGCTAGTACTTTTATGCTTAACGAGTGGTTATACTACCTCGATAATTGTTTTCATAAAACACTACGCATGTAGGAAAATTGCCCAAATGACTTTTTTGAACCTTATTTAAATTGTATCTTATTGCTTACAGACTATATTTGCAATATAACACATTTGAGAAAATATAATAATTATTGCTCGATAATAGTAAAAATTTAGTCTTAAAAAAATTAATATGTTCTACCACGCAAATGATTCTTCAAAGTAATCAACCCGTCCTGTTCCGCGAGTTAAATTATTGGTAACACTTGCCCGGGCGTCGTCATTCATGAGAGAGGGCCCGCAAGTGAAGAAAGCAATACTGCCATTCACTTCACCAACAAAACTGGTAACAATGTCATTTATATCTGGCTTACAGTAAAGAGCATTAAAATCACCAGCAGGTCTGTAGCTATCACTGTTTGACTCCTTTTCGGCAGCAGTCATATTGTCACTGGAGGTTAGCGCTTGTGAAGGATGCTCACCTTGATTTGTAATATAAAGGCGAATTTCCATCTCTTCATCGCGCGTGAGATATTCTAGTTCCTCCCGAAACCACTCGATCTCAGTTCTATAGCGAACAACCCAAAGAAATATTAGTCGCTGTGATTGAGCTCGGCCTGCTCTTTTAAGTGAGTCGATATGGCTAAATGTGGCAGTAGCTCCAATTCCACCAGAAATAAAAACTACTGTACCGTAACTAGCAAGTGGAAATCGCTGACCGTAAGGACCATCAATTAAAACCCGCATATTTGTGGTTCCCTGGGGCCGAGAAGCAAGGCTCTTAGCCAAGGTTTCAGTGACACCTGTTCTTTTCCTAACACAAAAAACCATTTTTTTCTCTTCACCAGGAGCAGGTGAACAATAGACTGTAAAGGGGTGGCTTTGCCAGAAGGAAGTCAATCGATGAAATGTGACGAACGGATAGTTGCCAGCACTTGGTGACCATGCATTGGAATAATCAATCTTGAACTTCATAACATTATGAGGAAATAATTGAACATGTGCTTTTGCATTTAGACCTGAAACGACTATTCGCACCAATCTTGCTACCCTATCAAATGCCCAAATTGCTATGGAAGCATAAATCCATTGAGCAAATCCATTTGGATGCGTGTGCCAGTACACTGAAGCTAAAAACACAGAAACAAAAATCCAGTGCAGAATTAAGAACAGTTCATGCGTGCGGTCTCGGAAATGTCTAAAGGAGAAGAACATGATTGCAGCGCCCATTATACAAGCAACCAAACCCCAAGTAATATAACGTGATTGGGTGAAGAATCCTGGATATGCATGTCTATATACTTGAAAACGGCTAAAGGTAATTGCGTGAATAGCAACATTAATGTACATTCCTCGAGCCGTCCAGCGGTGGTATACATTAAAAGTTTCATAAGACCATCCCGTAAATGCCAACATGATATTGTTGCGACCAGCAAAGAGGAAAACCAATGGAAGATGGCACATTGCCATAATTCCAGACCGTACGCCAACATAGCGAGACAATTGAAAACCATAAGATGGGAAAATAATGTGTTCGCGGAAAAGCTCGTAGTTCGGAAAATACAAAGCAATCATAAGAAGGCCATAAACAACCAAGACTAGAGATTGCGGACGAGTGGGGACAGTCAGATTCACAATTTTTAATGCAGCGACGTGACTGGAATGAGAATATCCATACGCGGCAGGCATAGCAATCTTTTGTCTGATTTGAGTCCAAAACTTGTTGTTGCACTTCAAAGCGACTTTAGGAGCAATTCGAGTAGTGAGGTTTATAAGCGTGCCAATAAACAAAACTAACCCCCAGTAGGCAAGTACAAGTCCGCCATTGAGAAGAGCATAATAAGTTTGAAAAAACATAACCTTGAAAGTTTTGAGCGCATTCATCATCATCTGATCACTGACCTTGACTGGATTAAAGAGAATAGCAGTTGTATTGGTAATGCTTGCCATGGGGACAAAAAAATCACCCTCAGTGGCATTGCGGTAGATGGACGCCAACCTTTTCTCAGTAATTTCTACATTCACAGCCTTGCAAACCTTAATCATTGTTTTTTGTGCACAGACTTGATCGTGACTTGATTGATTTGTTGAAATCACGCAGTTCATAAAGCTGGCTAAGAATTCAGGACTTGAGCAAGTGCAAGTTGCATTTCTGAATCCCTTTGGACATTCGAAGGGAAATCTTGATATTGTGCTCACACATGAAGTATAAAGAGCATCGACTTTTGGGGTTGCTGCATTGGCAATGACCGCGTATAATGAAATGAAATATAAGAAAAAACAGGAAAAATAGGTCCTCATTTTTAAAAAAAATTATTGAAATTGTAAAATGAGTTGTAGAAAAAAATCAAGTAAAGCTTTGCCAGGACCGTCTTCATTTATAGCCCCAGACGACGTAGAGGAAACCTGATAATTAAGCGAGGCTAAAATAATACTTTCTCAATTTTAAAATAGTTCTGAGCTTGAAAATAATGATACGAGACAGCTGAAGTCAAAATCACAGGAGAAAAAGATACGGGCGCTGCTTGTGCCGACATGGCTAAATTTTTGAAAAACTAAACGAAGTCGATGACAAAATGGAACAAAAATAATAATAGCCTCTCAAATTCAATATATATAAAAAAAAGATAAATTTCTGAAACCTTATTTTTTTAATATAATTTTTTAAACCACAGTGAAAAAAAAAATAAGATACTTAAAATTGCGACGGGCCTAGAATCTTGTTTTGTACTCGCAATGGGTATACGACAAAATATCCTTAAATGACTATAAATATTAAATTGCTAATGCTCGTGCCTAGTGTACCACATCAGACACATTTATCCTTCAGCATATCCCTTTAAGCTCTGTGTACAGATATTCGATCAACGGAAATTTAACTAAACTAATATGTGGAAGAAAAAAAAATGTCGATTTGTCAAGTAATGAGAAATTGGGACAATACGAGTCAAAAATGAGGGAGTAAAATACTAAATTTTTAAGCATTAGCTCCCGCAATATACGCGATCGTCAATCATGAAGCCCAGGAAAACTCTTGAGAAGCTCTTCCCTCTATAAAAATTTGGCAGCATACTCAGATCTCTGGCTCGGACGATTTTTTTAACTCCAGGCAGATGGCCGCATTACTCTGTAAACAGCGACTAGAGAACCTGATGGCGAGGTTGAATATTGTGGAGAAAACTTCCCTAGTGGAGGCAGCGACGGCCCTAGGAAGCAATTGCATCAGAGTTCTACCCACTCACAACACATTTAAGCTTGAGAACTTTGAAGTACGCGCTATGTTGTGTCGCCCTTTCTTCCTTTATTATCTCAGCGAATTCAGACACCCCACCGCAACATCAATGCTAAAAGTATGGGACCTTTTGTGACGGATGAAAAAAAGCAGGGATTCTAGAAGACCAGTAATCTGAAGTTGGAAAATTTGTACTCCGTCGATACCAAAGAACTTAGAAGTCATAGATTTCACGACAACATCTGAAAAATGTTACCCAACGCAATCAGAATCTCGCCTGTTGCGGCATCAGTAGAGCCTCGCGTGGATAGCAAGGATGAAGAAATCAATTAGATGGGTACTGATTTCTCTACAAATCTGAGACAGAGAAAGCATTTTAATTCTTTTGACCGAGCTCTTTCTGCATCCAATTGCTCAAGAAATGTACAAAACGGCTATGTGTAACGCGAAAAATGAAATTATTAAATTCTGGGGGAAAAAGCTCTATCTCTTTGGGGCTTCACACCCTGGTTTGTTTTAAATCAGTAGGAGAAACACTTCAGGAATTTGCTCAAATTGATGGGAGATAAAAGTGAAATGCTTGCCAGAAGACGTTCCATCTATATTGCTAGCTTCAAGGTTGATGGAAATTATCAGAAAGGCAGAGAAGAAGCTTTTGAAGAGATGTGTCATGAAAGTGAAGACTGTTTGATAAATAATTCAACTGAACACCAATGAATTGAAAAATACCTATTTTCTCGAACATTGAGTGGCTGCTATGACTTAAAAGCTAAAATAATAAACCAAAGCTTGAGTCGAGACTGTGAGTTACAGACTATATTTGATATATTTTAAATCTGAGGAAGCATTATGTAGATTACCATTGCCTTAACTGTTTAATAGAGGTCAAAATTTCCATACTTTTATCTAGTAGTCATTGATCATGAGAGCCCAGGTTTCATGCGCTTTATTACAGAAACTATTATTACAGAACCTCGCCTTGAATTTGTCATCCCAGCAAATTCTAGAAAAGAGTAAGTTTGCTGACGTCTGAAACTATAACTTTGTTTGATAAAACAACAATAACTCCGCCTCCGGAAATTGAGGCTAGATACAAAACAAATAAGAACTAATACCAATTTGTTCTTGTCAGACTGTTAGCTTTAGCATTTCGTTTTCTCTGGAACAGTCCCCACCTAGACCAAACTTATTCATGAAGCATCAATAACAGGCGGTCATTTGCGATAGAAAATTTAATTCAAGAACCGAGAAAATTCTTTTCACACCACAGATTGACAGCAGATTATAACTTTGATATACTAAAAACTGCACATGAAGGCACAAACATTCTAATGGCCTTTTGTTGTTTAATACATAACTTGGGGCGCAAAGCATATAATTTTCTACGAGCCCAATACAAAAACCCATATAGTACACAGTAGCTAATGCAGTAATTATATAAACTTGAAGAAACTTGCTCTCCTGATAGTTTTAATAATGTTTGCCAGAAGGCCGTCCGTCTTAATAGATTTTTTTTAAAGTCAATCATGGGAGCAGACTAAGTGGTAATAAGTACTATTGATATGTTTAAACACAGGTTTAACCGTTTCATTTCCCCTAAGTTGTAGCTTTTCACTACCTTGTCAAGTTACCTCGATTTGAGCCCGAAACATACCTCTGCATAGCACTCAACTACCTGATTTCCACAGGTAGAAGCCATCTAAGTAAAACTCTTTCGCAATGTAAAAAACAAAACCGGTCAGGCACACACACTCAAAGTTCCAGTCATGCTCATGTCATTTTAGCGTTTTCTGCTTTGCAGATAGGATGCTATAGCTCGCAACCCTTTTTTGCTGTTCAATAATTTTGAAATTTCAGTGTAGGAAAGACTTGTCTGAGAATTTCTCGTTGATGTTTAAATAATGGGCATTCAGCCAGGATGTGGCTTACAGCCTCTAGCTGGCCGCATTCACATTTGTAAGTGTCTTTGTCAATGTTGATTTTTTGGAACCATTCCCCTATGGCAGTGTGTCCAGTACTGAACTGGACTATTTCGCTGAGGGTACTCCTAATTTCGTGTCGGAGTAGTACTCCTTCTTTGTGAACTGTGCAATTGTTTCTGATTTTATACGTTGAGGATATTGATTTTCTCAACTTGAACTCCAACCATATCTTGGTTAGTATACCTAATGATTTTTGTAACGACACATTGTATTTTTGTGTTTTTTCTGATATAAGTAACTGCCCTTAAACGGTCTTTGCATTTTTCTTCGTAAATTGATATCCATCGGAAATCTGAGATTGGAAGCTGTGTTTTGCTAATAATTTATGGCCCTTGTGGCAAAAGTATGTCGGCTTCTTTCCTGTTAAAAATTGTTCTTGTGCTGTTATCTTTTTTCTGGTAATTGAGTTGTAGTACCTTAATAATTATTGGTTATAATCATGGTATTGGGGGTTTGAGCCATACTCTCATTTCGATATAGTTATTTTTGGTATTCTTATTTGTTTGAGTCGTCTCAGTAGTTGAGTTGGTATATCTGGGCTTCCAGAGTTTGCCTCTATGGGTTCTTTGGTAATATATTTTTATACGGAACCTTTGATATTGCATGATGACGTCTAATCCTTGGCATTTTATATAGTCGTTGACATTGTGGACGTACTGTAGCACTGTTAATCCTTCTTCGTACTGTCCCAATATTTTGGGGCCTCTCTTTAACCAGACGCCATTGGATTCTTCAATTTCCGTCTTGATCTCTTCAATGCTCATTGAGATGGGTACTTTGTATACCACTGCTTTGTGCCATGATGTGGTATCCAGTACCGTGAATTTGGGGTCTATTTCTGTTAGCCATTCTTCAGGACTTTCAGTAGCTTCCTTCTTGTTCACAATTGTATTTATATGGCCAGATTTAGTGCGATTAGAGTATTTTACCGTACTTTTCCCATACTTTTCATCAATTTTCTTTCCCACCATGGCGAGGTCGTATGTTTTTGTCGTGTCGGAAACTCTGATTTGTAGCTTGAAATTGTCCTCTTGCTTTTCTTTTGCCTCCCTCTGAACTTCACGGATCTTCTTTAAAAAAGTTTTTGGGGAAGACATTTTAGTCGGTTCTTTTTGAGATTTTGCAGCTTGACTGAAGGCACTTCTCGCTTCAATTTTGGCAATTTTGAATTGTTCCTGGGTGTTTTGGTTCAATTTTGTGTTGGTCAAGACCTGGCGGCTAAGCTTGTTGACACCCTTCTCAGTTTCTACCATTTTGTCAATTACTATTTGAACAATACCTTGCGTGATTTCTCGTAGTATTTAAGACGAGATTCATTTATTTGTTTCCGTTGAAGGCTGAAGTTGCTCCAGTCTCCGTCCATCTTATTGACTTTTTCGCCAATCTTTTGTACCTCTTCCAATGTTTCACATGACTTCGTAAAATTTTCACTCTGTTCTTTGATGCGACGATCGAAAGTGCCGATGGTAGCGTTCATGTTTGTGTATTTGCTTTCGTTGCCTTTAGAGGACGTCTGTTCTTTTTCAAGTGTTTTGTTTCTTCTTTCGAGTCCAACTACTTTTTCTTTAAGTTCAGATATGTCTTCTTGGAGCTCAGTGATCTTGTTGCAGACAAACTCTTCGAGTTTTTTGATCAAATCATTAACCTTTTCCTCCAGACTGGTTTGATAGGTTTTTTCTTCTTTGTGTAGAAGTTCAGCTTTTGAGAGTCTCATTTGTACTTGTCTCATCATGTTTATTCTCATCTTCGTCTCAGTATCGCTTTCATCACTTTCATGGCGGGGGCTTGCAATGTCCTTTTTTCTTTTCAATCTGTTTGTAGCTTCAGTTTGGGTTTGATCAATAGCTTTGGCTTCGCCTTCTTGTTATTATTGTTCACTATTTTCATCCATCTCCACGTTTCTGATCATTGCGTTCAATTCGGGGTCATTTGCCACAATGTCTCCAGGGTCATCAGCCCAGCTCCCGCGACTTTCAGATAGTTTTAATAATAAATCAGTTTATTGTCCCATGCAAAATATCCTATCTAAGAGAAAAGCCATACAACATAAAAGAAGACATGTTTTCTAACTATTTGTCTGATACAGACCTTCTGCAGGATACAATTGAATTGCACTATATGATGGTAGTTCTCAAATAAGCAATGGCGCTGGATTTCTCTTGGATTTGATTTAAGCACATGAGGGGAACGAAAAATGCTATTTTGTGATTTTGAATTCACTAGCAAGATTGGGGAAAACCAATGTGACCTACCCAATAAGGTGGACCATTAAGATAAAAGATGCGCAAGTAGTTCCAAGAACTAGACTACCGCAACAAGGCCTTTTCTGGTGTCCAGTAGTGCCTTGAGGTCAAGCTCTGGTGAGACTTTTGTTAGGGTTCTGCGCTCCGTCTCATATTGATCGCATTTGAGAATATGGCTCACAGTTTCAACTGCTCCACATGTGCATGTATATTGACGTTCTTGAATTTTAAGTCTCTTAAAGTATTCACCCATTACACCGTGACCAGTTCGTAATTGAATTACTTTGCTTAGCACTTGGCATGGATAACTTGTCATTAAATGAGCCAACGGGTACTTCTAGGTATTGTTGTAAAGCCCTTCTCTCGTTGTGAGACTGTAGAAGCCCCGAACAGAATATGACTGAAATTCGGCATTCCAATCGTTTTTCCCTTGATTTCGAATCATACCTTTCAGCCTAGAATTGACTTTCCAGGCTGCCATCAATTTAGCCATTCTGGAATTTTTCCAAGGTGGCTTCTTGTGCCAGTATACATCCTTGTGTAGGTCTTCCAGTTTTTGAGCTTCGGTAAAAAGGTTCCCCAGGTTAGTTGAATTGTGGGTCTTGCGAGCTACTTTTCAGACGGGGTTTTTCGGGTTTATTGTGCGGTTGATTCGAAGTACTAATTCTTTCTCAAATTTAATATATAGCAATTATAGTCTGAAAGTCACAGTAGCGACTCAATCTTCGAGAGAAGAGTTATTCTCCACCTCACTATCAAAACTTGAACTATTTATCACACGCTC
>JAKVQY010000599.1:0-11151 GCA_030463045.1 Geotrichum macrosporum | reverse complement strand
TAACTTATTCAAAGAAAAAGATAAGGAATCGCTAGAATTTGAAGAAAATGAATTGCTAAATGTCGGAGAAGGATATAAGACCGCTTCTCACGAAATTGACTTAAAGGTCAGGTGACCTAACCCACATAAAATATGCACGTTTGAGACTTTATCAGATCTTAAATCGTGAATTTAGAGAGTTTTTAAAAATAATGCCCTTATGCTCAGAAAGCGCTACATTGAAGGTCCTAGTAGAAGAAGACATCTTGGTAGTAGCCGAGTGTCTTTGAATGGCTATGTGATAGAGCGTGGAGTCACTGGTTTAAATAGAAATATACGTAAGTCCAGTAAAATTGCAGATATATAGAAAAATTAAGCGCATTCCAAAGGTTATATGTAAAATTCCTAGAATTATACCTCGACTATTAAAGCATGTTGGAATAACTGTCTGGTGATCTTGAACAGTTAATATCCACAACGAAAGTATTTTGCCTAGGAATTTGAATAAAAAAGACAAATTAAACGAAGACTTTTTCATAAATCAAAGGCAAAGTCGTGAAAGAAATGAAACGCTCCTATTAATAGCATATTGCTACAGTTCAGAGAGCGACGTTTCCGAAACTTCCTCTGAGCCAGACTTGTTAGTATTCGGGATATTGTCCCCTGAATCCAGATCACTCGGTTGTGGTTCCTTTATCGATTTCTCGGCATTGACTAACTCTTGGTCCAAGTTATCAATGCTTAGGCCAATGGCATCAACTATTCAATTAGATATTAGTGCACAATATCGGGCAGTTTACTGTTACTTACTTTTCGCTCTAAGCGCTGTTTCAAAATTGTCCAGCTTGGCCATCTATATCAGTAAGATTAGTATATTATGAAAATAAATCCGTTACCTTCACTTCTTCTTACAAGGTCAGTGACTGTCTTCTCTATCTCACGACCCATCTCAGTGCTGGACACAAACTCAGCCCCATCATCCTGAGTTGAAGCTACTACACTGTCAGCCATTATTGAGCTCTCTTGAGTTTATCTCTGTGAGAAAATCTGGGTTTGTTTTTTAAACAGTGGCTTCGTTGTAATTAAAGTCGATTCTCACTAAAATCAGTTTGAGGCTCACAGTAAAAATCCAACTATTTCTATAGGGTTGGGGCTTCAAATCGATTCGTTTAATCTAAACATATTCCTCAAGCTCAAGCAAATGTAATATGTTACCTGCTAGATGTTCGGAATGATACAAGATAGCAGCGACAGGACTATTGGTATTTAATAAACTGGATGAAGAGCTAAAGTAGTGATTCTTCTGCATTGACACTTAGCTCGAGAGGAAATATTGAGAGCACCAACTTGATGGCACATGCTAGAGAACTGTGATTGGAAAATTAACCTAAAACACTCGCAGGAAGAGCCCAAATTCCATAATTACAAACCCTTTTGTTGTTTTAATAAATTGGTATTTGCCAGTTGCGAGGCATGTCAGCTTGCCTTTAACACGTTGTACGCGTTGAAGACGACGAAATCTTCCCAATTACCAACCTTGATTTATTTTTTCACGCTTACCTGCGACTATGGGAAGCAAAACCATACATTTGCAAAATCAAACATTCTCTATAAAATTCGACTTTAAATGCGATCACAACTACACATCAGGCCGTTAAGGAACGCCAATATCTGGAGATTACCCAGACACTGCAGCGTATTTAGCAGTCTTTGGAGCTCTCATAGTTTTTCAATCTCTCAACTTGGACATAATTCTTCAAGGTTGTGCAGGTCGAATTCGACTTCAGTCGCACCTGTTGCCACGCAAATTACATCTAGTAACGGTCCAAGAACTGCTTTGACACCGGAATTCACTTTAGGTGATCCCAGTGTGTTGGGCGATTTGTCTTCAAAGCGTCAACGGAAACCGAGACAATCAAAATCGACACTAGTGACCGCGACTGAAGCAGAACCTGTACGAATAATAGCTTCACCCCAAATACCAGCGTCTGGAAAATTAACGCCCGCTATTTCAGGTATAATAAAAACTACTGCGACTAGGCTTCCTGGAAGTAAACTCGAGCATTATGACTTTGATTCTTTTTTGCAACACCTGGAGCGCAATAAAAAACTAACGACATCTCCCACCAGCGTAGGCACCTTATACGAATATGCAACAATTTCCGCCCTGGAACGGCTTGGCTTCCGGTCGCTTGTGAGATGTGGTCGGAGTGGTGACAATGGTATTGATATTGCTGGAGTCTGCGATCTATCATCAGTTAAAGCATCAATCGCGAACCTCAAGTCAACTACTCAGCATTCTATATTCCAGGTGGTAGCAAATAAGGATCGAGATTATTTTAGCACTACACCAAGGACAACTTCTACAGATGAGGCAGAGAGTGTTTCTCCGACGAAATCTTTTAATGTCATTGTACAGTGTAAGGCATCTGAGAAAAGCGTCGGTTCAATTCTCATGCGTGAAATGGCTGGAGCATACTTTGGTTTTGTCAACAACACTAGGAATCCCCACGAAAACCCTCCCTTGACTAAATATGCTCCGGATTTTTCGCGTCAAACGCTAGTTCTTGTTGTGACAGCTGGTGGGAGACTCACTGCACCAGCGTATCGCCAGCTTGAAGCTTCACAGATGCCCATGGTATACATGTGTCTCGAGAAGCCTCGTTGTGAGGTTGGCCCACGTCATCATAAATACAATGCTTCTTCTTATAAGCTTGCGAGCATATCTCAAGTAACTCCTAATAAGCTTGCAAAAGACTTGCTGAAGGAACACGGCCTAGCCTTTAGAACTGTGCGGTCGTACGTGCTCAAGGCTCGAAAAATGGTTTGAGGAAAGGAAAGAAACATTAGGAATTAACATAGAGAATTTTGCATTGACTGAATATGTACGTAAATAATATTTCAATGTCGTTCCAAAGCTATAATGCAGGAATATATTTAGTTATTGATGAAATTTCTCATGTCCATTCACTGGCATTGAGTTAGTTATGAATTAGAACATGAATGCATCCATACTTACCCTCAGAGGACTGAATTTAAGTGGAACCAAAATATTAGACTCCATTTTGTCGATAAGTTTGACGGTTTCATGAACCTAAACATCTTCGTTAAAAAAATAATGCCAGTCAAAAATTAATAAAACATACCGTATCAGCCCACCCTGGAAGTTCCCAGCACTTTTCTCTACTAATTTTGCGATGTTCGAGATCAGCAAACTGCCAAAGGTGATGTACTCGATTAAGCCGTCCCATTTGAGAAAACCAGGCTCCCACGGGTTCCATGACTTGTTTACGACACTCAATTCCCTTTCTCCAATGTTGTTCCCATTCAAGTAGACGGCCAGCAAAAATATCGTATGTGCGGAGCTCAAAAATACCACCAAAGTTATGAGGTTGTGCTGTACCGCCCCAAAAATCAAACTCTTGCATCAAGTCAGATTCACGAGATCGAAGCATAGGACGCAATTGCTTAAGGTATTCAATATATTTAGGATTAGCATGCACCATATTCTGTGTATGGTGGAAACCTGGGTACCCTTTGTACTCCCAAATATGCACTAGAGGAGTCACGTTAGAATGTAGAAAGACGAGGAGGATTAAGAACCTACCATATGTGTCCATATCTCCTATGAGAGTTCTCCAGCTACCGACCAAATGTACTTCGTTCTCCTTATTCTCGGCGATCTGAGGATACATGTCCGATCTAGAAGCATTAGCCACATATACATGATATAATCAGTTCAGATACACCACCTACACCAAATCCAAGTACTCGAGAGACTTTCCAGGGAGTACTTTATGGGTAACAATTTCATGCACGTATTTCCCGCGCATCAATTGCTTTGAGAAAGATTGTTCAAGATCCTTAACTTCTTGCTTGGTCTTGGCAGACCCGTATAGAAAAGACTTGAATAGACGAGGTGCAAGTCCGTCCTGAGGAGACGGTATATCATGCTCCTTCGCATCATGAACAGCCTGGCGAAGTTCATTCAATGTAGAGTTTTGCTCTTGTTTTGTAAATAATTGTGCACTATCAAGCAACATACAGGTAACTTACGGATTTCTTGAATGTATTTCTCAAGTTGTACGGCTTTGATCTCAGCAAACGAAGGCAATCGCTTGGATTTCTCATTGCTGAGGGCGGACGAGGAGAAAGGACGAACAATGGATGTGGAGGCGGTCACTGACCGCATGTAAATTGATGGAGTTCGAATCATCTTTGAAAGCTTAAATTTTAATTTAGTTCAACTAGTTAAAGTGATAAAAAGGAGGAAGGAAGTAAATGTATGAGGAATTATTTATGGGGCTTTTTGTTCTTGCCTCCGGGACAACCTGTCTTGAATGGCAGGGATTAAAATCGGGGTTTTAACTGGACAGGCGCATTCCCTATTTAAGAGGTTTTAGTTGGAGATTATTTTACAGGCGGCAGACAAGTACAGTTAGAGTCACGTGTAGAGGGGCTCAAAAGCAGCTAGTTAAGAATCAAATGGTGGTCGGAAGTATGGAAGATCGAAACTGAGGAGAATCACTGAGAAGGAACAAAATCGGAACAGAGAATGCAAAATATAGGTGGAAATGTCTAGCAAAGGTGGAGTATTTCAAAAACCAAAGACAGTGTCTATTGCGTTTTTCTTAGATTTTTTCTTCAACTTGGCATTCTTCTTGCCTTCCTTAGTCTTTGCTCTTTTTGGTTCAGGTGTGGGCTCTGAATCAAGAATCGGAGAGGCACGCTTTAATTTTGAAGGCTTCAATTCAGGCACTGCTTCTTGCTTTTTTTCAACAGATGAAAGTAGTGCTATATCGCCCAACGAAATTGGCTCGCCTATATCTGATTGTTCTTCTCGAGATATCGGCACGCCCAGGTCAAAATCACTGGGAACAGAGTCTATTATAGGCTGTTTCGGGAACTCTTTGACAATTTTGTCCTGCGCTAGCTTTTGCTCAATGTCGTATTGTGCAACTTTAGTCCCCCTCTTATGAGCAACCTCAGCTCCTCTTTTTGAAGCAAGAACTAGAGGAACAATGAGACAATATATTTTTGCAGTAGCACCTAGTAGAGCCATCCCAAGAGTAATAAATGCTCCCTGTGCAAGCATGCCATGAAAGTTACGATGAGCAGATGGAATCAATTTGGAATATAGAAATAGAGAAAT
Organism: Geotrichum macrosporum; assembly: GCA_030463045.1. NCBI lineage: Eukaryota > Fungi > Ascomycota > Dipodascomycetes > Dipodascales > Dipodascaceae > Geotrichum > Geotrichum macrosporum. The sequence goes on along the minus strand of JAKVQY010000599.1, from coordinate 6,020 downwards.
TCGCCCAAGTCGTTTCGACTCTACCCATATTGGCACATCCTTGGCTGTGTGTTTCCTCTTGTTCTTTTTCGACAGCTTCCTTCTCTCTCTTTTCTTGTGAACCTTTTCATACTCGTCTACTATCTGTAGACACTTGCTATGAAGCATGCTAAAGTACCTCCACCAAAAAGATACGCGGTGCTGGTTCCGGCTTCGGTGGAAAATAATGTGGAGAATCTCACTTTCTCTCTTTAATGCCTCCAAGTCAAAATCATCTTCTGCAAATTGCACCTTGCTATCAATCATAATTTCAGTTTCAGTCCACGGCATGGTGAAGTGAATGCCGAAATATTTTTTTTTCTGATTTAAACCCGTGCCCATTGTTACTGATCGCTCACAAGCACTCTAGCTGAGCAGAATGAGTATTTGGAAGAGCATTACTCGTACTGAGGGCAATCTAGAAAATTGTAACCAGACAGAAGCGAACTTCTAACTGAAGAACTGAAACTACTTCGTGCATTGGAATTAAGAAGGAGGATGTGTTTGCTATGTTTTTGCAGCAAACTGGCCTACTGCACAACAACAACGCTAAAGAGTGCACTTTGTTCTAGAGTTAGACACTTCATGCTTCAAGTACTACCCCATAACTTTATAGACATCGCATCTAGAAGAATATAATGAGTTTTGCATTAAACCTTTTCAATCTTCATCACTTGAGAAGCCCGCGAGTTGGTCAATTACAGCCGTATGCTTATATCGCTGTTATCCGTTTGATCCATTGTGCCTTCTTTGTCTCAGTGCAGTGAAACTTAAAACGTGACTTGAATCCGGGAAACGGCCTTTCGAGGCCCACCAATTGTGTATAAATTCTGTAAATATTCAAAAGGCTGGCAATATATGTTAAATGGGCTTGTTTTGAGCATGAATGTCTCAGGAATGATGGAAAACATTTCATGCAAACCTTTTAAAGTCTCGTGTACTATGGTAGGTTCCTTATGACATAACCGAACCCGCTCAAGTCATGACTCTGACGAAGGTGTCCTGTCACAGGTGAAAATCTAGTCCCTTCTGAGATGATCCGCTTAAAAACCACCAACGTGTCTAGGTATATGAGCACGCGGCATGGGTATCTTGGTAGTAAAATGAATACGTTTTCACAATTACTTCTGAACCCTCGGAAAAACAAGGTCTTCATTTGCCTCTCATAGACGCGGCATAGCCGCAAGGACGGGTCAGCTTTCGAAAAGTGTTGTCTCCTATTTGCAATGTTTGTATACCGTGAGGCGCGCAGTTGCCTGTATTCACGCAAACTTTTAGTCTCTTTTTCCATGGTTCAAAGTTAGAATTGGATTACTAGAGAACTGAAAATGGCAAAGTCAGTGCTCTTTTAAAGACTAGTAAACAATTTAAAAGAGACCTGATGCTATTAGGAAAGGTCCAAATTTCGTGTACGTAGCTCAAGTAAAGTATGGCATTGCCCGATGCCTGTGCTTTCCTCTCTATTTCAAGTAGCTACTGCCTACAATTTAACGTACAACATCTCCATTTTCCTTCCCACCGTACAACCACGTCGCATTATCAAAACATTTTCCACACACTCCTTTTCTATACGTTTCAAAGGCCATTGCCTTGGGCTGTCTCAGAGCTTCTTATTCAAAACGGCTGTTCAGATTTGTCTTTCCCATCTAGTTTTTATTCTTATAGGCTGTTGAAGTTCTCAAATCAGGGTGAGATTTCCTCCTCATTTTTGTTCTTTTTTTTTTCCCACACCCTAGATACGAACCCACTTTTCGACTTTGTGACAGTGTCTGTCTTTTAAAACTATTCATCTACGTTTTCTTCTGAGCATGACCAAATAATAAGAAAGATGAGTGCTAGTATTACTGAAGCCGACTCTAGTATGGCAGTGTCATTATCTCTAGACTCGAAATCTTCTTTGCTTCAGATCGAAACGCAAGTGGCCTCATCTCAGCAGGACAATCAACTGCATGCTCAGGAACAAACAAATACACCCGCATGTCAAGGTCAGACCTCTATTGCACAATTTGAGGACCAGACTCATCATTTGCCTGTCTTTCCTGACACGACGTCACAATCTCAAAAAGAATGGCCTCAGTCTTCTTCTTGGGGAGACGAATCAAATTCAGAAGTCTTCATTAACCAAAATCAGGCTGGGCCTGCTAGTAGACATGCTTCATCCTTCATTAAGAATTCTGAAGCTTTAGGGGAATTTCCAAAACTTCCCCGTAGTCCTGCCAGGTTTCTTGCTTCATCATCCTCTTATTTTGAACCGATAGGAAAAGCTGAAGGTATGATCAGTAACCATTCATTGCGGTCCTTTTCAGACGCGTCCTTTGATGAATCATCATTTGAAAACTCTTCCTGCGCCAAGCACCTCTCCAGAGATTCTTCAGCGATTGTCCAACCTGTTCTTCAGTCACTTCAACCTTCGTTGCCTATAATTAGCGCGGCAAAACGAAACGATGCGCAAGAGCTCTCCACGGCTTCTGAGCTTTCAACGTCTCAGTCAGAAATAAACAGCTCCCAAATTTCGACACCTATGCAAGTTGTCTCAGATCAAAATGCCTTGAGCGTCCATTCTGAACCCAAAAATCAAACAGGCCAAGATTACGACCTGAACTTGACCCTTTCTCGCGCTTCTCCTAGAATTCCTATTCCACCACGATCTGCAGATCATATTCATGTGAGTTCGGTTTTATCCGGCACATCTTCAAACTCGCGAACAAAAACGTTGAAACCTGCTCCCTTAACTCTTACATTTGACAACTTTTCTAACTCAAATATTCTTGCACAGATCGTCAGTCCTATGCAATCAAATTTAAAAGCCTTAACAAGTCAAGTTGCAGTTGGCCGATCTTTCTCGGTTCCTTCTACACCAATCCCCAAAATCAAATCTTTACAAGATATACAAGATAAGGAACATTCTCTGAGTGTTTCAAATCTGTTAAAATCTGTCGATTCATCGTTTGAGAATTTAACAACTAGTGAGCTTCAAGCCATCCTAAGTGAAAAACTTATTCAGCTTTCGCAAGTACAGTCTCAAAATGCACAGCTATGGACCCTTGTAAACAAGCAGAGAACAATGATTTTTGACCTTCAAAAAGATCTCGATGGTGCTGTGGAGCGAAATGAAAAATATCGTGTACAACTTGCCAAATTGCAAAAAGGAACTTTGTTTACTCCCATATCCGCCTCTGCCGATATGGAATTTTCAGTGTCTCAAGTCAGCCAGGAAAACAAGTCGATGCCAGAAACGGAGCCTAAACTTCTGAAGTCAGAAGTCCCAGTCTCTGCACCGACTTTACCAAGCACTAAAAGCTATGCTAATTTGCCGAAGGCGACTCCTCATAGCCGAAGTACTTCGCTAAATCTGGAGTTTGATAATACTAAATCCATTGAGAGACCACGGCGAACATCTCTGGATTCCAAGACACCCTCTCTTGAGTCGACAAAGACATTAGAGTCAGAACACACTTCTGGGAATCAGCCACCACCCTATGTTCAAACTCCTCACGTTGATCCCACAACACAGTCAAATAAAAGCCATTCAACCGATACTAAATTAAAAGGCAGTAAAACTGACACGTCATTTTCTTCCTCTAAATCCACACTTGACTTCCACAGCAGCGGGCCTTCACAAAGTTTGACTCGCGTAAGTTTTTTTCAAGCCCTTTGCGAACCTCCTTTGCGACCCTCTAAATTAGTTTGCTAACCATTTATTTTAGGATTCTGAAACACCTGAACGTTTGCCAAAATCTCCCAAAGTACCTCAAGAAAAAAAGGAAATTGTTTTGTTTGTTACTCCAGATGAGCTGTCATCTATTTGGCTAAACATTAGCACTCTCATTGGGAAAGTGAGGTCTTCACAAAGACGCCGCGAAGACCCAGTCGCTATATTCAACGCCCTCGATAGGACCACGAAGAAAGAACTATGGAAAGTGGTCAAGGACTACAATTCTTTGATTATCCTGGACAACATTCTAAGACCTTTGCTGGGACAAAATAACTTTCCTAAACTTCCTGATAGAGCTTTGTTTCAGTCACATGCCCCCTCTCGAGTTGATGCAAGGAAAATTGCGCTAGAAGAATATTTTTTCAGCATTTTACGGATGTCCACAATTCCTCCATTTGCAGCCAGAGCCCTATGCGAATTTTTGTCGACTGACACTGTTGATCCTATGGATATTCCTGATACTCCTTCTCGACGTGAAGGATATTTAACCAAGCGTGGGAAGAAGATTAGGGGCTGGAAGGTCAGATATTTCATGATTGAGGGTGATTACTTGAGGTATTATGATAAGCCCGGTGGTGAATTACAAAGCTCTATCTATTTAAAAGGTGCTAAAATTGGGCGTCAGACTAAAACTGAATCTGAAAATAGCAACGAAGATTCTCTGGAAAAAGAGTTTCGCCACGCTTTTTTGGTCGTGGAGCCCAGGAAGAAAGACCATGTCCGACATGTTCTTTGCGCCGAGTCTGATGAGGATCGTGACTTGTGGATAGATTCTCTCTTGGAAGTTATTGCACAACCAGTTAACACACCTCCGGCTATCGAAATTTCTTCTTCGCAGAGCCCCATGTCCACCTCGACACCTGTTGCAATTCCTGAAAAAGTTACGGCCTCAACGAATTCTGTTGTTTCACTCTCTGCACCTAAGGAAAGTCACTCCTTCCCATCAGCAGGATACAATTCTATATCATCTGGTTCCCCTTTGACAGCAAGCCTTCCCCAATATTCGGCAGCTTATCGAGGGCAACCAGCTCTTCCTCCCCTGAGTAGTCAGAGGTCCAAGGGAAGTCATACAGGTGACTCTTTAGCATCTAGCACAGATTTGCGACTAACTGTTAGTTTGGGCGAAGAATATGAAGGTACTGCTAAGGAAGTCAAGAAACACAAGAAAAAAGGGTTTTTTGCATCTCTGCGCAACCGGGGTAATAATGCAAACAATCATGGCCATAGTGCTTCAGTCTCTGTGCAACCCAGTAGCCAGCGTTTTCAAGCAACCCCTTATTCTGCAGTAGAACAAAAAGCATTTCCTTCATCGCGTGTGAATCCTAATCCTAGCAGGAACGATTTGTCAGGGCTCAATGCTCTCGGCATGTCGCTCGAAGAAGCCATATCATCTCAAAAAGACTTGGTATATCCTTCCTCTACACATTTTGATGCGTCTCCGCCAAATTCTGCGTCTTCGGATGGATTTGATAATTTCACTACAAAGAAGGTGTTTGGAATTCCACTGGCTGAAGCTGTGAAGCTTTCTTCAAAGAACGTACATCACTGCCAAGTTCCTTCTGTTATATATCGGTGCATCGAGCTATTAAAAATTCGTGGTGCCATATTTGAAGAGGGAATTTTCAGGTTGAGTGGATCCACCTCCACGATTCGATCACTGAAAACGCAATTCAACGCTGAGTGTGACATTGATCTAGTCAACAGTGAAACGTATTACGATATACATGCTGTTGCTGGATTGCTGAAGCTATACCTTCGAGAAATTCCTACCATCATCCTGACACCCTACCTAGCTCATGAGTTTCGTAATGCAGTGGATATCCCCAATGCTAAAGATAAGGTTTTGAAGTTCAAAGCATTAGTTAAAGAGCTTCCAGAGGAGAATCGGAACCTGATATGTGTGTTGTGCTCGTTACTGACTGAAATCATCTCGCACTCCGATGTCAACAAGATGAATCTCAGAAATGTGGGCATCGTTTTTGCTCCAACGTTGAACATTTCAGCCTCTGTGCTAATAAACTTTTTAACCGATTTTGATGCCATCTTTGGAGACGTTTGTGATCCTTCTCGTTTACCTTCTTTCTCTAGTACTAGTACAGGTAGAGAGATATCGGATCCTTCTTCTGTTCCCAGTGTCATGACCCCTATTCCTATTACAGGTGGGCGTCAACGTAGTAGCAGCAATATTCATGGCATTGTTCGTGACAGCAGCTCTCCCGGGCCAAATACTTCTGCAACTTCTGTCCCAGTTTATTCTTCTTCGTCTGCTTCGGCGTCAGCTCCTTCT